>JACEIK010005233.1:100405-110611 GCA_018107945.1 Datura stramonium
TTTTCAAAAAAAATAATTAAACAAATAAAAATACAAACAAAAATCGAAGGAATGGATCAGTTTTAAAAAATAATTAAACAAATAAAAATAAAAACAAAAACCGACAGACTGAATCAGTTTTTGCCTCGATTTTTCAGACTGACTTCTATCCGTGGATTTTTGTTCCCTTGGTTTTAACAACACTTTTAGTAGTGAAGCTAATAGATCGGGTTGTTCAACGTATCTGGTGCATGTTTGGGACGCTAGTTCAGAGGGTCCTTCCATAGAGTCGATCCCTGTTGTTTGTGAATTCTTAGAGGTGTTCCTTGCAGATTTTCCCGGCTTGCCGTTGGACTGTGACATAGATTTTTGTGTAGACTTGGAACTAGGAACCCAACCCATTTATATTCCTCTATATCGAATGACACCTGCTGAGTTGAGAGAACTCAAGGAACAGTTGCGGGAGTTGCTTTCTAAACGATTCATTAGACCGAGCATATCGTTGCGGGGTGCTCCTATTCTATTTGTAAAGAAAAAGGATGGTAGTACGCGGATGTGCATCAACAACCACCAGTTGAACAAGGTAACTGTTTGGAATAAGTATCCTCTTCCTCGAATAGATGATTTGTTTGACCATTTACAGGGAGCAGCTGTATTTTCAAAGATTGATTTGAGGTTAGGTTATCACCAATTGAAAATTCGGGCTGAAGATATTCCCAAGACAGCCTTTCGAACCAGGTATGGGCATTATGAGTTTATGGTCATGTCATTCGAACACACTAATGCTCCATCTGCATTCATGAGCCTAATNTCATGTCATTCGAACACACTAATGCTCCATCTGCATTCATGAGCCTAATGAATGGTATTTTAAAACCCTACCTGGATTCCTTTGTTATTGTGTTTGTTGATGATATCTTGAAGACCAAACAGGAGAACGAAATCATTTAAGGATTATGCTGGGATTGCTGAAGGAGAAGCAGTTGTATGCTAAATTCAACAAGTGCGAGTTTTGGTTGGAATCAGTGTCCTTTTTAGGAAATGTGGTTTCCAAGGAGGGAATCCAAGTTGATCCACAGAAGGTGGAGGCATTCAGGAACTGGGCAAGGCCAACTAATGTGACAGAAATTTAGAGTTTTGTGGGGCTGGCTGTTACACCGCGTAAAATTCTATTGTTCAACCGATGCGTGTGTACGTATGTTGAGAGTTTTGGGGTACAACACATATGGAACAGGGCTCGGGGTATGAGTATACGAGCACGATATCAAGCGAGAAGGAGGCTGAGACTAGAGGCTTGTCGCACTGGGCGTCGCGCCGCACAGGCCATGCCAGAGCACTAGCCGGTGCATCGCGCCCCCCCTTGACACCGAATCCAACCTATTTAAACACTTTAAGTTTAAGTTGAAGTCATAAAACATTTCGCCAAATATCATACCTCAACCTTTCGAAGTATTCTCTTAACTTTTTATCCATTTTTCGTCAAATTACGCCTTTAAACTCCGTTCAAATGCAAATTTATCTCGGATAACGAGCTCTAGGCCTACGAGGAATGTCCTTGGGGAGCTATTTATTGAAAATTCGCTCGAAGTACCAAAACTTCACTGAGTAAAAGTTGTATAAATCACTTATAATTGAGTCCTAAGCGGCTACAAGTGATAGGTAAACATTTCTACCTTCTAAACTCTTGGGAATTTGTATGTTTTCGGCCGAATTCAATGAAGTTGAGTTGTAGTTAATATTGTTGAAAGATATTGTTATTTGTGGAGTCCTAGTATTGAAAATAGCCTTATTCTTTCAGTGTGGGGCTGCAATTTGGTTGAATTATCGACTACAGGTTGGAACTATTTGGATGAACGATAACCGTCAATTTAGGTATGTTAAGGATAACCTCTTCGGTAAGTTATTTCCGTCGTATAGTAATAAGACCTGCGTTCTTTTATGTAAGTTACGAGCATGAATATTGTGATTAACTGTTACAGATAGTTTTGAGATTAAAGTTTACTATTTCAGTTGGGACTGACCCCACCAAATATAGCCTTCCGTCGACTAACCTCAGGGTTGCTAGCTGTGTCATCACTTATAGGGCTATAGATCCCTTAGAGGAGCTATATGACGTCTGAAAGGACTATATTCAGGCCTATAAGGCCGTATTACAGTCCATCCACGAATGGACTTCTTTTATGCCCTAACGACATCACTGACCCTCCGTCGAGCCTTGTGAGCCCATGATGTAGTCACAGGAGTTCAGAGGGCTCAGACACAGCTATAGGAGCCCAACGGGCTTAGTTGCAGACCTAGAGACCAGGTGGATTCACTATAGTTACCTGTTGCATCATATTTATTTGGTTAGGGGTATATAGATTGAACTATACTTACCAAGGCTTATGGGGGGCCGGTAGGTTATTTTGTGTTGATTGTACCTGCTTATGGGGGCCAGGTAAGGTTCTTGTTTGTATACTTACTTGTTGGCTATACTTCAAGTTTGTGAGGCTATCCAGGTTGTAATTCTTAAACTTCTGATTGATTACTTTCAGTTGTTTTGTAAACTCTATTCAGTCATTTTCATTACTGCCTTACATATTCGATACATATTGTACTAACGCCCAACTATGTGGCGCTGCATACTTGCCTGCAGGTGCGGATAGACGTGGTTCAGGATCTTCATAGCCATCAACCAGGGTTAGCAGTTCAGTCAGCTCCTTTTCTCCGAAGTTGACAGTTAGAAAGGTTTATCTTTTTGTTGTACAACTTTTGGGTAGGTCGGGGCCCTGTCCCGACCATTATTCCACTCTTAGAGGCTTGCAGACTACAATTTCCAATGGTTGGTTGTTGTCGGCCGTGTGGGGCCTATATATGTTATGTTTTATATGTTGGCCATGTGAGGCCTAGTGTAGCTTTCAGTTAGCAGCCTTGTCGGCTATAGTTCGTATATGACTGTCTATCTTCCTTTTATTATAACTTAGATAGTATGGTGGTCTTGTCGGCCCGCATAGGATCCTTTTATTGTTATGTTTACTGGGTTAGCTGTTTTCTTTTACAGGTTTGCTGTGTGGCCTTGTCGGCTCGAGGCTATTTTTACAGCCGAGATATAGCTATTTATTTTCTTGATTTTGAGCTTCTGGCAGGCATCAGAGGTGCATATGCCCAGCTAGGTCAGCTCAGGTCCCAGTGTGGCATTAGGTGCCAGTCATGCCGCCCAAGGTGGGGTGTGAAAAACTTGGTATCAGAGTAACATTGTATCCTAGGGAGTCTGCAGGTCGTGCCTAGTAGAGTCTTGTCTATAGGTGTGTTGTGCACCACATTCTATAGGCAAGAGGCTACGAGGCATGAGAGCGTGGTTACCCTCCTTTATTCTCCAATTATTCTATAGAGCTATGTTGTATAGGGTTGATTCCCTAAGCTTACGTTATTTTGCTTACCTACAGAGAAGATGTCATATGCACGATAGACCAGGACTGGTCGGGAGTTGGACACTGCGGCTGGAAAGGGAACTAACAGAGTGCCACCGTCAGAGTTAGCCAGACCTGAGGGCGAGAGGGAGACATCATCTTGATCTCCCTAGTATTCTCTGACACACCAAGAGCTCCCCAGGGCAGCAGATATGTTAGCACCACCCCCAGTAATTCCTATACCATCGAATCAAGAGGTTAGGGGTGCTATTTACATGATGGCTCATATGATGGTCGCTCAGCGCTAGCTAGTGGCACCAGTTGTCGCTAAATCTACTGGAGGACCCAGTAGTTCGAGGGTCTGAGAGTTTCTTGCGCTGATTCCTCCACAATTCATGGGGATAGACCGCGAAGAGGATCCAGAGGAATTCCAGGATCAGTTGTAGAGGATATTTGGGGTGATGCATGCTACATCTGTAGATTCAGTTGAGTTGGTAGTATTTCGGCTATGAGACATAGTGGTGTTGTGGTACGAGAGTTAGGAGAGGTCCTTAGGCAGAGACGTACCCCCTCAACCTTGGTCCAGTTTTTCATAGGCCTTCATAGATCACTAATTTCCTCGAGAAATTCGATAGGCTTGGGTGGATCAATTCCTGCACCTGGAGTAGGGTACGATGAGCGTTCGAGAGTACACAATGAGGTTTGACTCTTTGGCAAGATATGCGCCAACATTTGTGGACACCATGCTAGCCAGGGTACACCGGTTCATCATGGGGCTTCTTCCAGAACTTGATTGTCATCCCTTGGGTGGCATGGGCATTGGTTCACTACTTGGAATCCAGGTCGAGGACCTCCCATTTGGTTTCCCATGTATTGGCATTCTGCTTCATATCTCTACGGTGACGATTCTCCATCATATTGTAAGGGACCTTGCATTCCCACAACATTTACCACCTTAGGCCCTGCTCCCATTACATGTTTTGTCATCAATTCTAGTTATGTCATCATCTTGGCAAGATTCTCATTCCGCTCTTCATCCCTTTTTCGCAACTCAACTACCAATGCACTTGAGCTGATCTCATGGGTGGACACATTTTTTTTCTCTCGTGTGTCAAGCCCTATTGGTCTTTGCCATTCTGTTTAGAAGGGCTTTGGCCAACCCATATGTTTGATCCATAATAGAACCACCAGCTAGGTTTTTGGCCACATACTTGTTGATTGAATCAAGGGCCCTGTAGAAGCTTTGGAGAAGTACTCCATTTGGCAGTCCATGATTTGAGCAAAGAGCAACCTTTTTTTTAAACCTTAACCATGCCTCGTGCAAAGGCTCTCCTGATTCTTTCCTGGAATTTGTAATATCATCCCTCAACTGAAACATCTTTGATGGAGGGAAAAACAATCCATGAAAGCCTCGATTAACTCTTTCCAAGAAGTAATACATCCCGTAAGGAGTTCCTCCGCCACATTGTTTCCTCCCCCGTCAGTGAGAAAGGAAAGAGTCTCAACCGGATTGACTCTTGACTAATATTTGTAATATTGAAGGGCTAGCATATCTCCAAAAAGTTTCTCAAATGCTGATTGGCATCCTAACTTGATTTTCCTCCAAAGAGTCCCTTCATTTGCAACAAATGCAGTATAGTTCTTGTGACATGAAATACTGCATTCCCTACCGTCGGTGGTAGGAAAATGGCTTCCGTAACTTCCGGCATCAATGGATTATCTTCATCCTGTTCCATGTTACCTTACACTGAGCTATCCCCTGCTTGGGAGTGATGACTCATGTGGTTGTGAGATCCTAACAACACAGCAAACTCACGTCAAGTAGCTATGATGCAAAACTATTTCAACTTAACAATCAACATAAGAATATCAAGCGCTAGTCCCCAGAAACGACGCCATTTTTGATAACATCCAAGATATATCATTCATGCAAAGAATATACATGGCCAATGTATCAAAACAAGTAACCCGATGAGTGACAGGGTCGAATCCCACGAGGACTAGGGAATGATAGTTGCAAGTGTCGGTTGAGAAATTGATGTTAGCTTGCACCACCTAGATTTAATATAAAAATGAAAACTTGTGTTACAACTACCTTAGGGGAGGATATAGACATTGCGTGCATTCAGGATTTTTCTCAAAATATTGAAGGGATTAGGCGGCATCAACATGAGGTAGAAAGAGCGAATCAGGAACAACGCCGGAGGGCCAGGCCCAATGATATGCAGGCAGAATTTTAAGGTGGACCCAGGCCGCGAATATCAGGTAGGCCACTTAGACCTTTACTACAGTAGCAGCAAAGTGGTAGATCAAATTATCGCGGACATTCAGGTCCCGGTGAGAGCTCGTGAGCTTCAGATTTCTAGCAGTGGAGGGGATCATATTAGAGCAGGTTCGTTGTACCACGTAGTAGCATTTATGGTCGACGACATTTTGGGAGGTGTAGATATGGCTCTACCGCTTGTTATACTTGTGGGCAAGAGGGTCATATGATAAGGGATTGTCCGGCTAGAGATCAGGGTGACTGGGACCAGTAGAATACGTCCTCAGCAGGATCACATGTTCCAGCACCTTTGGCAGGGTGCAGACCCTCAGCTCCAGCCGGCATAGGCAGAGGTAGATCAGGGGAATCCAGTTCTAGCAGTGGTTCGGATCGAACTTACACCTTACCAGGGCGACAGGAGTCAGAGTCATCACCAGATGTTGTGACAGGTATGCAGAATACTTGTTCTCACCCGATTTATGCTATAGTTGATCCAGGTTCTACCTTGTCTTATGTTACCCCGCTAATGGCACGAGAATTTGGTATAATAACATAATTGCTTCAATGACCATTTTCTGTATCCATACCTGTTGGTGACTCTATTATTGCAAAGAGAATTTACTGGGGTTATACAGTAGAGATTTTCGGTCTCCATATTTTAGAGAATTTGGTGGAGATAGAAATGATTAATTTTGATGTAATTATAGGTATGAATTGGCTAGCACCCTCTTACCAATGTGCAGTGCTGGACAAAGACCATTCAATTTCACTTTCCCAGGGAGATAGTGTGAGAATGGAAACACAATACAATACGCCGAAAGTATGTTTATATCCTATCTTCAGGCGAGGAAGTTGATAGCAAAGGGATGTATTTACCACATTGTTAAGGTTCTGGATGTGCAGGTGGAATCTCGGACTCTTTAGTCCATTCCTGTGGTTAGTGAGTTTTCAAATGCATTCCTGAATGAGCTTCCTGGTATTCCCCCAGAGAGTGAGATCGATTTCTCTATTGACCTGTCGCCAGGTACACAACCTATTTCCATCCCTTCGTACCGAATGGCCCCTACCAAGTTGAAGGAATGTTTCAACGATCTTCAAATTGATAACAATGAATATGGTATTAATGCTAAGTGCGACTTTGTTACCTTGTGTGGTTGTTGAGTAGTTGTCGCTACGAATAACCGAGAATTTATAGCTCTTGATAACTATTGTGATTGTTGTTTTATGATGGTTGTTTGATGGATTTATGGTGTATGTGAAATGTTAACTGTTTTCTAATGAACTATGGGATGGATGAACTGAGAAGGATGCAGAACGTCGAGCTACTACCTACGCAGTGCTGTTGTAGCAAAACCATTTCCGCTGCGGCGAGACCGCTGTAGCAGACAAGTGACCGTTGTAGTGAGAGGCCTAATCTAGTGAGCAGGCTGGCTGATTCCTAAGTAGAGATAGTGTTCATAAAATTACTTGTATTCCTGTATAAATCCGAGGATCTTTTTTTTTATATCTCTATTGCTGTAATTATCTGTTATTATGTAAGGTCGGCCGATGATGCCTACTAGTACTGTGTCATGTACTGACCCTACCCTGCATTCATTTTTAGCTTTAGTTTCTTAGTTGTAGAAATAGACGTCTTGTGCAATGACTTTTAGGTCTTAGGTATTATTTAGTAGTTTCGGTTTTAAGCGGTTTATTTATGTTGTGAAGTTTGTTTCAATAATTAAAGATAGCATTTTACCTTTTTCATGCCTCATTTTGGGGTAAGTATCTGGATTTGTTGGTTCACCCACCGGGGATTAGTGTGGGTGCCAATCACGGCCATTTGGGTCGTGACAACCATCTACATCACCTTTAACGCACACTGTACTATTATTAATTTACTTATACTTAAAAATTTCTTATGTTTGAAACTTGAAACCATACGCATAATATTTATTCATTGACTAGATTTGACTATCAGGCCCACGTGCAACACCACTCACCAATTGCAAGCATGAACCTACATAGTGTTAAACAAAAAATATATATTCTTTAAGTAAATGGCTATATTGTACTTATATCCTCAACATGATTTTTAACGCTTACATAGTATTGCAGCCAATCAAAAAATATCGTATATATGGCATCATTACCCCATCGGCTTACAAAGTAAATATTCAATAAATTGAGATTTTCATTAGTTTAACCTTTAATATTTTAAACGATATTATTCAATAACATAATTCAAAACTTACTTAAGATATAGTTGTATCTCTGGGCAATTAACCAAAACATGAGTCTCAATTGATTGCATTTCCATATTATTCAAACCTCGTCTGATTTATTTTTCAGAACCTCGACCTGGTTAATTAAATATTGAAGTCGGGGGTGGCTTGGATCACTATCACCGTCATCATTGCGAGTTGTCCTATTTCTCATACTTGGCACTTGCTCCTCAAAATAGTAAGAACAAAAAGGAGCAGTTTTCTTTGCAAGATAAGCTTCACAAATATATCTTTCAATCTTAGACCTCTGTTTAGTAGTTCTGTTACACTTGCCAATAGTTCTGTATAAAATTTGATGTTAGTTAGTAATAACTTTAAAAAACAATAAACTTAGGAATTTGTGGTATACTAAGTCAGGATCAGTACCTCTAGAATGGATACATTAATTTGTATTGAACTGGGGCACGATTGGTAAATGTTTCATTACATTAAAGAAGCCACATGGGAAGATTTTTCCAACTTAGTGGTAATCACAGGAATATTTTGATCCATCCTTTGTAAGTACCCTCTATAAAGTGTTAGAACATAAATCTTTGAAAAACAAACTTAGCTTTGTAATTGGCTTTTAGATCTTGTCTGTTAATTGGTTAAATGCAATAGAATCAAAGTTTTCATGAAAATATGACAGTCATGGCTTTTCAGACCACATAACTTTCATTCATTCAAATTTTCATGCTTCCTCAAATTTGAATCATAGCTTTCAGGCATCCTCAAATTCTGAACCCACTCAAAAATCTCTTGTTTCTCATCCAATGTGAATGAAAAGATTGTCTTGGGCTTTAATAGTTTATTATTGTGTGATTTATGCAATCATAGTTTATTTCTCTTGCAATATTCCTTTAAGTCCATTTTGGCTTTTGTATTATCTTTTGTCTTACCTCTAACATCCATTACTGTGTTGAATAAATTATCAAAATATTTTTTTTCAATGTGCATCATATCAAAGTTATGTCATAAAAGGTTATCCTTCCATTATGGCAACTCCTATAATATGATATATTTTGTCCAATTATGTACAATATCATATCTAGAAAATCTAGAAGGTGTAGCTTCTGTAACTTTAGGAAAGTGACAAACTCTCTCTCAAATTTTATTTCCTGATAATGATGGAGGTGTTAGATCATTTTTAATCTTATTCTTTTAGGATACATGCTTTATTTTTCTAAACTCGTGATCTATTGGCAAGAACAAACGGTGACAATCAAACCATGAATTTTTACAATCATGTTTTAAAGTGAATGTTTTACTATTTCATGCAATACGGGAAAGCTAACTTTCTGGAAATCATCCAACTAGACACATCCCATACGCAAGAATATCATTTATAGTCCACATTAAAGAAGCACGCAAAAGGAAATTTTGATTAGTTGATATGTCATATTTCACTACATCTTCAAACCACAATTATTTTAACTCATCCATCAAAGATTGTAGATAAACATCAAACAAACTTTTTGGATTACGTGGACCCGAAACAATACAACTTAGGAATATGTAGGGACTTTCATACATATTTCAGGTGAAAGATTACACGGAGTAAGGAATACATGCCAGCAGGAGTAGGGAGAATAGTATGAAATCATCTGCACACAAGCCTAATATAATATTTCTTGGTTCACTTGCAAAATAAGGATAAGTTATGCCAAAATGCTTCTAAACTTCTCCATTCGATGGATGAGGCATAACACTAGGAGCCCTTCTATTCTCACCGTGTCATCTCATATGAGGAGTAAAACTCATTGATGTGTACAACCTTTGTAATCTAGATATAAGAGGTAAATAATGTATTACTTTAATTGGAACCATCTTCCTACCAGGAGTCCGCTTAAAACGAGAATGTCCACAAAACTTATAATTTTCTAGATGACCATCATTTTTATAGAATAACATGCAATCATTTTCACAATAATGAATTCTACCATATGAATATCCTAACTTAGAAACCAACTTCTTTGCTTGATTGAAATTTTTAGGTAAGTTCAACTCAGGGTTAACTAGTTCCCCAAAAGACCAATTACAGAGTCTGTAGCAGCTAAAGAAAACTTCAATATGATTTGATATTGATTAGTCTAACTGTAACAGATAACACAAAATGTGTACTACCTACACATAGTGGACTACTAGCCTTTTCTAGTTGTTGACAGAAGTGCATTGCTTCTTCATTAGGAGTTTCTTTGAAATACTGTTCGGGTTCCACCCCATATTGTATCTTAAACACATCATTGACCATTTAATGCACCCTATCATGTTGAACACTATTTTGATCATGTGTAGACCTACTACATTCACCCACCAACAAATTATAAAATAT
>JACEIK010005234.1:46481-87084 GCA_018107945.1 Datura stramonium
TTTTCCCGGGCCTTTTTCTAGCACGTATGGCTTTCAAATATGCTTAACCAACGTGCGAATAGGCCATCTAGATGCCGGGAATCTTACGGGGTGTAACATGTTGGATGACTAGTTGTTAAAGATTCAAGAGATGATTAAGGCGTTTCTTCGAAAAAGCCATGTTTCCATGTTTGTTTTTACCTTCCGGAACATTTTCCCTAGTTAACCCCCTTGAGCCATCCTAGTTAACCCCCTTGAGCCATCAACCTTATTCTTTTCTTAGCTACAAATGTAGCCTATTCCATTTTGTTGAGTGACCTCCAGAATTGTTGATCCAAAAAGATAGTCGCGCTTTGTGACTTGAGAGTGAAGATCCACCTATGTATGAATGATAAGGAAAAGGAAAGAAAGAAAATTTCATGGATAGTAAGAAGAGAAAGTAGAAAGAAGGGGTACCACAAAATATGTTATTTACTTGCTGCTAAGATAATTAAAGAAATAGTTTTAATAGTGAATATTCTTATTAATTCTACAAGCAAAAACAAGCAGTCAAGTGATGGATAAAAGGGCATGAAAAGAAATGCAAAAGGGTGAGTAGAATGAAGGAGAAAGTGCTGGATAAGAAATATGAAAAATGTCTTAAAAGTGCTTAGTGTGTTAGTCACTATCAAAGAAAATCATTCCTACCTGTCCCTCAGTCGACATACAACCAAGAAAAGTCCTTATGATCTTAATCTCTTGAAATAACTAAGTAGTCTAAACGTATATGAAAGGAAAGCTTATGGTATGTAACATATGTATGATACATCATTTGTGAGCGTGAGTGTGCCTTGATTAGTATGTTCCATGTTTTGCATTGATAATATGAGAGAGGAGTATCACTACAAGTTATTGTCATAGGATGTCTAAGTCGATGTACTATATGTTGCATATTTCATATTTAATCATGTTGGCCCTTTTTTGAAAAGATGAGTCGGTTATTGAAGTTGTGTAGTTTTAATGTGAAAACTTTGTATGTGATTGATGTGATTTGCTATACGCTGATGAACAACATAATCATATGCTCTATGCTAGTTGGTCGAGTGAGAATTAATAAAGGTGAGAAAAGATGATCAACACATTCAGAAGAAAATTTGATCAACACCTTGGCGAGATGAGTGGCGTGGCGGGCCATGAGAATTCTGGACATAGAAAATTTTCTAACACTCTGGTGCTTGAGTGGCGCGGCATGCCAGAAGGGTCCAGAGGCTCAGAAATTTGACTAACACCTTGGCGCATTGGCTGGCATGGGGCACCCAAAGAAAAATTTCAGAGGAAATTCAAGCCAAACCTAGCACAGCACGCCAGGCCTACTTCAGGACAAATTTTGCTTCTTTTGAAGCTAATTACTTGATGACAAAAGCATCATTTGAGGCCTTTCTTATAAATATAACATCTAGATCATTTGTTAGCAATCATAAATCATCGTACATCACATTTTGGGATCGTATTGATCATTGTAAGTAGCTTTTGGGAGGAGAGACAAGTACTTAGGTTTTCTTCTTTTCTTTATCGTTTATACTTCGAATGATGATTCTGTCTTTATTTTTCTTCTTGAACATGAGTGACTAAACTCATATTCTAGGGTTTTTCCATAGCTAATGGTTGACATTTGATAGTCTGTTTATGCTAGTATTGATTCTTCATAAAGGTTGTTTATTCTTACTTATGTTAATTGCTTATTCGTTAGATTGATTGCCTTTCGAATAAATATGTTGGCTTTTGGTTGAACTCGAGAGATTGAACTAAAAGGGTTAAAAGTAAGAATAGAACAGGTATTCAAACGCTCTTGTTGAATTGAGCTCAAGATAAAAAGTTTTTGATGAGGATATGAATATACCCTTCAACCTTATTTAGTTGATATACAAGTAGCCACAACCGTCGAAATATACTCTTCCTGCGACCATAGGGATATAGGCATTAGGATTCATGTGAAAGGTTCTCGGATGTTCGGGAGAATGGTAAGAAATGGGATTGTAACTTGCAACTAGCAACTCGCAACCATAGAAAGAATTAATCTAGAGTATTCAAGTCTTGAAAACTCAACCTTAAGCGAAAGCACCATTTCCCTATATTTTCATCATCGTTTGATGTACAAGCATATTTGAAACAATTTTAGTTCAATAGTTAATTTACATTTCAAGTTTTAGTAGTTTAATCTCCAAACCATTCCCTATTTTCATCTTTATTTATTAGAATAATGAAATAAAGTGTTAAACTTAAATGATTAATGTGACAATTCTCTGAGGGATCGATAATGGGAACTTCACTGTCCTATATTACTTGACGACCACGTGCGCTTGTGTGACATCTAGTTTTTGGCGCCGTTGCCAGGGACTTGAATATTGATTTATTATTTTCGATTAGGATTTTTATTACACTATTTAAGTATTTAATTCTTGTAAGTATATTATATGGATTTTTATTTTCCTCTTTTTTACAAAGTATTTTACCACTCTTCTTAACATGACATATTGGTATATAAATGGATCGAATGATGGGTATTCATATTTTGGTGATCGGCGTCTGAATTATAGAGGACCGCACTTGTGGAAACACTACCATACTTATGGTGTATGTGGTGGTCTGGATGGCCACTAGAGAAGTTGCCTAAATTTTTATTCCCCTTCCCCAAGACCCTATTACAATCCTCCTATTGTTTTTGATGCTGACAGGAATAATGAAGAGGAGGAACATCATGCTCAAATGAGCGATATGGAAAAATCGATCCCGGAGCATATTGAAGTAACGTGGGAGTAGCTTACTAAACAAGAAAAAGCCTTAAAAAGAATGAGTGCCAAGCTCACAGAGATGATGGCTGAGGTTGCAACTTGTAATGATTTACAAGTCACGGTCTTAGCCAATACTCAAGAGGAACCTCAAATGGAAGGGAGAATAGAGTGCAAACAAGAGATACACCAACGTGGCTCAAGTATCCATGACCGACAGGATCTTTTGAATGAAAAAGTTAAGGTATTTGAGGCCCAACTAAAAAGTGTTGCGGGTAGTAGCGAATGCATGGAACAGGAAGAAGAATCCCAATGATTAGACTATTCTTTGTTGGTTGATGTTGATGTTGAGGAGGTGGATAAAAGTGAGGATGTCAATCATAATTCAATCTTGGAGTTAGGGAGTATTGGTCCTTACTCTAAACACTTTTCAACATTGTGTTTAGTTAGCAACCTAGAAATAGAGCCTTCCAAGCCTATGGAAAGATATGTAGATGAGGAACACAGCCCCAATATTCTAAAATTTCTTATGCCAAAGAGACATAATGATATACCTCACTTAAGGGACAAGAAGTACAAGATGCAACATCTATTACTTGGTCTCTTCATGTTTACACCACCGCCCCTTGAGCATAATAGATAAATGGAAAAAGAAATTAGGGATGAAATTTATAAGCTCAAAGTGGAAGGAAAAGTAGTGAAATTTGATGGTGTCGTGCCGCGACGTTATTTTAGGCACTTTTTGGGAGGCAAACCAATTTGTAATAGTGTAGCTTTTCCTATTTTTTATATAGTGTCTCTTTTATTTTTGTTTTATGTGCAGAGAAGGGGAAGTCCGACTATCCAAAATCAATGCTAAGGAGCACGTCTTGAGCTTAAGTGTTGGATCGTGCAACCCGTGAACCAAAGAGATATGATTCTAGCTAGGCCCTAGAATGCCTCAGGGAGTATTTCTCATCCTTGTATGATTTTTATTTTATAGACGCTCTGAGGATAGAGCATGACTTTAAGTGTGGGGTGAGGTATCTTCCGACAGTTAGAGGTCAAGTGTGAATATGCCATCAAGCTTATTTGAACTTATTCTGAATTTTTTTTATCTGAAAAATGGCATACCTCATCCACCTTTCGATTTTTCTTATGGCCTAGGTTCTTTTTCAAAGGGAAGACCTTTGAATCGGGCAATGATTTCATTTTTAGGAGTCATTGTAGTCATAGATTAGTGAACCTTCCCGATGATGGATGGATGATGACTATCTTAAGGGAAAATTAGTTACATTTTTTATTTTATTTTTTAGGATTGAGTAAGACATCATCGATTTGCGTGCTCTTTGATATTCCACTAAGAAGCTACACTTGAGGCAATGAAGTGGTCATCTTAATTTCATAAGCGAGAACTCCATGAGAGACACATAAAGTTCTTTAACTCGACTCAAGGCACTCTTATGGCTTAACGAAAAAAAATAATTCAATGTGAATATATGAATGTGTAGCTATAGAAAACTGACTAGTTTCTTGATTCTATGTGATGTGAGATTAACTGTTGTGTTTTGTACATAATATAGTATCTAGAACTTCCCTTAGTGTATATTGGATGGCTAGTTGTTAAAGATTCAAGAGATGATTAAGGCGTTTATTTGAAAAACCCATGTTTTCCATATTTGTTTTACCTTCCGAAATATTTTTCCTAGTTAACCTCCTTGAGCCATCCGCCTTATTCTTTTCTTAGCCAAAAAAGTAGCCTATTCCCTTTTGTTGTGTGACCTCCAGAATTGTTAATCCAAAAAAATAGTCTTAGGCGCTTCGAGACTTGAGAGTGAAGGTCCACTTATATATAAATGATAGGGGAAAGGAAAGAAAGAAAATTGGGTGGATAGTAAGAAGAGAAAGTAGAAAGAAGGGGTGCCTAAAATATGTTGTTTACATGCTACTAGAATAATGAAAGAAAGAGTTTTAATTGTGAATATTCTTATTAATTCTACAAGCAGAAACTAGCAGTCAAGTAGTAAATAAAAGGGCATGAAAAGAGGTGAAAAAGAGTGAGTAGAATGAAGGAGAAAGTTGTGGATAAGAAAGATGAAATATGTCTTAAAAGTGCTTAGGGTGTTAGTCACTATCAAAGAAAATCGTTCCTACCTGTCCCTTAGTTGACATTATAACCAAGAAAAGTCCTTATGATTTTAATCACTTGAAATAACTAAGTAGTCTAAATGTACATGAAAGGCAAGCTTATGATATGTAACATATGTGTGATACATCGTTTGTGAACGTGAGTGTTCCTTGCTTATTATGTTTCATGTTTTGCATTGATAATCTCAGAGAGGAGATCTTTAAAAGTGTGGGGCACAAGATGTCTAAGTTGGTGTAGTATATGTTGCATATTTTATATTTAATCATGTTGGCGTTGTTTTGAAAAGATGAGTTTTTATTGAAGTTGTGTAGTCTTGAATGTAAAAACTCTGTATGTGCTTGATGTGAATTGCTATAAACTGATGAACAATATAATCATATGCTCTATGCTAGTTGGTCGAGTTAGAATTAATAGAGGTGATAACTGGTGAGAAAAGATGATCAACACCTACAGAAGAAAATTTGATCAACACCTTGGTGAGATAAGTGGCGCGGCGCGCCATGAGTATTCTGGACTTAGAAAAAGTTTCTAATGCTCTGGCGCTTAAGTGGCGTGGCCCGCCAGAGGGGTCTAAAGGCTCAGAAATTTGACTAGCATCTTGGTGCATTGGCTGGAATGGGGCGCCCGAAGAAAAACTTTAGAGGAAATTCAAGCCAAACCTGGCGCATTGGATGGCGCGGCACGCCAGGCCTACTTCAGGATGAATTTTGCTTATTCTGATGCTAATTACTTGAGGACAAAAGCATCATTTGAGGCCTTGCTTATAAATATAACATCTAGATCATTTGTTAGCAATCGTAGATCATCGTACATCACATTTTATTATCGTATTGATCATTATAAGAAGCTTTTGGGAGGAGAGACAAGTTCTTAGGTTTTTCTTCTTTTCTTTATCGTTTATACTTTGAATGCTGATTATGTATTTGTTTTTCCACTTGAACATGAGCGACTAAACTCATATTATAGGGTTTTATATCTTTTCTTTATTGATTCTTCTTACTTATGTTAATTGCTTATTCGTTAGGTTGATCACCTTTCGAATAAATCTGTTGGCTTTTAGTTGAACTCGAGAGAGGGAACTAAAAGGATTAAAAGTAAGAATAATACAGGTATTCAAAGACTCTTGTTTGATTGAGCTCAAGATAAAAGTTGTTGATAAGGATAGGAATATACCCTTCATCCTTATTTAGTTGATATACAAGTAGCCACAACCGTCATCTCATGCTTCTCCCTCGACCATAGGGATATAGGCATTAAGATTCATGGGATAGTTATTGGATGTTTGGGAGAATGTCAAGAAATAGGATAGTAAATTGCAACTAGAAACCTGAAGAAGAATTAACATAGCGTATTCAAGTCTTGAAAACTTAACTTGAAGCGAAAGTGCCATTTCCGTATATTTTCAGTATCATAGTACAAGCACGTTTGAGATGATTTTAGTCCAGTAGTTAATTTATATTTCAAGATTTAGTAGTTTAAACTCCAAACCGTTCCCTATTTTAATATGTGTTGATTAGAGTAGTGAAATAAAGTGTTGACCTTAAATGATTAATGTAACAAGTCTCCGAGGGATTGATAATTGGGACTTCGCTATCCTATATTACTTGACGATCGTATGTGCTTGCGTGCGCTTAGGTGACATCATACAGTTATATATATATATATGTATGTATTAATGTATATATGTATCTTTTATGTGTCTTCATTTGGTAGGAGCACTTAGCACCGAGTCGGCCGGGCTTAATCATACCAAGGTTCCCAGAACTACGTGCCACTATAGGATTTAACCAATATAGGTCTTTCAGTTAGTGATCACATAGTCTAGTCACTGTACCCTAGCAAGGTACAATGGTTCCTATCGATTGGGAGTAAACATCGAACTCCACGTTTAGCTCATGTGGTTGTCGGTTAACAGAATCTCCTACAGTTCAATACAGTCAAAACACTCAATCCAGTTCAGTCTTTCAGATTTCAGAATATGCTCATGAACTTAATTCAATTTATGACTTCTTACAATATTTTCATATTTTCAAACTATTTTTAGTATTTATGATTTCAGATAAAGTCTTTGCATGATATCTTAGTATAGTTTATGATTTATCAGTGTACTCATGTTCTATTTTTATATCTCACAAACTCACTATATTTCAAGTATTAATCTCATACACTCTATATGCTATATCGTTTTATGATATAGGCTCAGGTACCCAGCCTCAGCATCGCAGTTAGTTTGTGCCAGTGATATTCAACAAACAATAGTGGTGAGGCCTCATCTTCTGAGGACCGGAGTCCTTTTATTTCAGTTATTTTCGTTTCTAGTTTTCAGACTTTAGAGTTTGTTGGGGGCTTGTCCCAGCAACTAATCTGATAGTAAAGGCTTTCAGACAGAGTGGTATCAGTTTCAGCTTATTATTTTTAGTGTTGTTTAAAACTAAAGTATTTATCAGATTTTATCGTTTCTCTAAAATGATTGTTTTAAACTTTAGTGGCTTCCTCTCAGTTTTCTATTTAAATTCTAGTATGTCAGTAATATGCTATACCATTGGTTAGCTTAGGGTCATTTGTGACTCTGAGTACCGTGTCACGTCCAGGTTGTAGACTTGGGTCGTGACAAACTTGGTATTAGAGCCTCAGGTTTAGAATGTCCTAGGGTGTCTGAAAGCCATGTTAGGTACAATATTTTTTATGGGTGTGAAGCACGCCACACTTATGAGAGAGAGGCTACAAGGCATTCTTAGGAAAATTTCTTTTTTTTCATGATTCTTATCGTGCGTACAATATGAAACTCTAAAATGCCCTTCTAACTCATGCTTTATCATTTTCAGTTGACAATGCCTTTCAAAAGAGTAAATGGAAGGACGAACGGTAGCACAAACCACCAAGCCCTACCAAGTCCACCAGCCCCTCAGGATTATTAAGAGACACCTGCTGAGTTCAGGGCTTCTATTCAAATGCTAGCTTAGGCGATGGCCAATCAGGTCCACCAGCAGGACATCATACCGACCAATAAGAATGGGCCTACAACTGCCGCCAAAGTTTGAAACTTTACTCGAATGAATCCCCTAGAATTTCATGGGTATAAGGATGATGAGGACCCATAGGACGTTGTTGAAGAGGTCCAAAAGATCACCCAAATAATGGGTGTCACCTCCGTCAAAAGTGCAGACTTAGTGGCTTATGAAATGGGTGGCTCAGTGATGGTACAAACAATGGAAGGAGGGAAGACTGGCTGGTGTAGGTTTAGTGGAGTGGAATGAGTTCATGACGGTGTTTTCAGAAAGGCTCTTTCCTTGGGAGTTGAGGAAAGCAAAGGTCGCGGAGTTGACCAATTTGAAGCATAATGACATGACGGTGCCGCAGTACGCCTTAAAGTTCACTCAATTGTCAAAATATACTCCAGAGGAAGTTGCCGAGTCGAGGGCTCGCATGATCAAGTTTGTAAATGGAGTATTATATTTGGTGGTTAAGGAGTGTAGGATTGTCATGATCATCACTGACATACATCTCTAGGCTTATAATCCATGCATAGCAGAAAGAGGCAGAGAAACTGAAAGAAATAGAAAGGGAGAGTAAGCGGGAAAGGACAGGTAAGTTTGAGTATTCCCAATATAGGTTAGGCGATGGTAATCACCCCCAATAGAAGCAGTAGAGAGCTTCCACGCCTCATCAGCTAGTGCTCCTCCTCCCAGACCCTGCTATGATCGAAAGGGTAGAGCATTAGCTCCAAATCTCAGAGCCATGTCTCCAGTGGCTGCACTTTCCTGGTGTGTCCTAAGTATGGTAAGAATTGATAAATATCGAACTCACACTTCTAATAAAGCATGAAGCGGACGTTGTCATAAACAACCCAACAAAGGTTAGGGTCGAACCCACAGGGAATATGATCAAGATTTAGACTAATGTAGGTATTTAAGCTTTTAGGTATGTTATCTCCAAAAGGGGGTTTATTAAAACAATTATAAAATAAGAGTGAAAATTGATTATTGTTTATCAATATTTGCAATTAACTAGGGTAAGTTTTCCCCGTAGGTTCATAACTACTTCGGGTTTACACTCGTGATCTATCCCAATGCTTACTTGTAGAACTGATAACTAGGATTTATCCAAACGACTGGTTTGTCCCTATTGGATGACTATACTCAATCACTGGATTAGGTCTCATGAGCGATTTCAATTCAACCATTATCAATTTATTCCAAATTAACTATCCCACGACCGCAGTTGAAGTCATACAATGACCTATAAAGATCAAGGCTTTGTTGTAATTCTCTTTTCCTAATCTCTATTTCTCTAGGTTCAAGCAAGTAAAGAATTTGGGCAAGTATTAAAGTTGCGCTTCATTAAAAAACATTAAGGATAAATAGAGTACAATACAAGTATTTAACATTAGTTTCGAATCACTTTGTGTAACCCTAGTTCGTTAATTCACCATGGTTCCCACAACCCTAGTTGTGGGGGGTTTTAGCCTCTCATAATTGTAAGAATGTTATTAGCATTCATAGAAAAGCACATAATTGAATACTTACAATGGTGATTAAAAGAAAACTTGCTCTGAATATTGCAAGAATTGATGAAGAAAAACTAAAGAACAATGAAGAAATCAAAGTAAGAAATCTCCAAGACTTGAATTAAAATTAACAACAACTTGTCTCTTGTCCTGTCTAATCGCGCCTCTAATTGTGTCTCTCCACTGAAATAACCTAAACAGTATTTATACAAATAATTGGAACCTTCTCCTAAGTAAACAGGGAAACTACCAAAAACTGTCACCGCCTTCACCTACGACCCGTAAGAGGATTGTATGGGTCGTACCTTGACTCGTACACTGGCTGTCTTCTACTGAATCTGGCTAAGTATTGAGACATGGTATGGCTCGTACCAAGAACGTATGAGTCGTACAATCTTCCCGTGGCTTGAACTTGCACTTGATGACATTCTCTGTTAACTTCCATGGATGGTCTGGTATGACTCGTACCTTAGTTCCATGATCTGCGACACCTTCTCGTACTTTTAGATCTTCCAGTTTCTATTCTTCTGTCCTTTTCCACGTTTCATTGGTATGGGTCTTAGGTAGGTATCATGACTCGTGATTGCCACCCATACCAGGATACTTGGCCTGTGCAATTTCTCTTGGAATTTTCCACGACTGCCATGGTACAACTCGTACCATGAGTCGTAACTTGTCTTTGCTTCACAATTTTATCCTGAACCTTTCCACGGATCTCAGTACGGCTTGTATTGAGATCCGTACTAAGCCACCTTTCTCCATTTTTCTCAATCTTTTGCACAATTCAGCTCCAACATCTATTTTCCCTGAAAACAAAGTAAAAGTACCTCATATCATATAAACACACCTAAGCCCGTGCTATTTTTCCAGTTTTAAGTGTTGAAAGTGCTATAAACTTACAACACATCAAGAACCATCCTGGAAAGTGCCCTCTTGGCAAGGAGGGTTGTTTTGGTTGTGTACAATTGGGTCATAAATTGAGGGATTGCCCGTCAGTAGGACGGGAGAAAGCCCAATCCACTACATCAGCAGCTTTGACAGGTCGCTTAGCTCAGCAGGGCACTACCTCAGGCATGGGTGGAGGTAGTCAGCTCCCAATCGCTTTTATGCTCTATCTTCATGTTAGGACCAGGAGAACTCGCCCGATGTAGTCTCTGGTATGTTATGTCTCTTTAAGATAGATATTTATGCTTTACTAGATCCAGGAGCCACACTTTCTTTTATGACTCCTTATATTGCAGTTTGCTTTGACATTAGTCTAGAAGTTCTTTGAAAACCCTTTTCAGTCTTTACACCTGTTAGAGAGTCAGTTATAACTAGACGGGTGTACAGAAATTTCCTGGTCACAGTGTTACAGAAAGTCATCATAGTTGATCTAGTAGAGTTAGATATGGTCGATTTTTACATCATTCTTGGCATAGACTGATTACACTCTTGATATGCCTCAGTTGACTACAGAACCAGAGTTTTTAGATTTCAGTTTCGTAATGAACGTCCTAGAGTGGAAGGGTAGTACTTCAGCGCCTAAGGGTCGATTAATCTCTTATCTTAAGGTTAGGACAATGATTTATATGGGATACATCAATCATCTAGTTAGGATGAGGGATCCTAGTTCAGAAACCCCAACTCCTCAGTCAGTTCTATTTGTAAATGAGTTCCTAGATATGTTTCCCGAAGATATTCCAGAGTCCTTTCTGGATGGGAAATAGGCTTCGGCATAGACCTTCTTCTTGATACCCAACCTATCTCAATTCCTCCTTACATATTGGCTCCACCTGAGCTTAAACAGTTAAAAGAATAGCTAAAGGAACTTTTAGACAAGGGTTTCATCAGACCTGCCATCTCTCTATGGGGTGCCCTAGTGCTATTCGTACGAAAGAAGGACGGTACGATTAGAATGTGCATCGACTACCGTCAGCTGAATAGGGTCATAGTCAAGAACATGTATCCTCTCCCCAGGATTGATGACTTGTTTGTCCAGTTTCAGGGTTTTAGTTGCTTTTCAAAGATAGACCTCAGATTAGGCTATCATCATCTTAGGGACAGAGAATGCAACACTCCAAAAATAGCCTTCGAAACTTGGTATGGTCATTATGAATTTGTAGTTATATCTTTTGGACTAACGAATTATCCTGCATCTTTTATGGACTTGATGAACAGGGAATTTAAGCAGTACCTGGACATGTTCGTTATTGTCTTCTTAGATGATATCCTGGTCTATTCCAGAACAGAGAAGGAGCATGCAACACCTAAGAATAGTTTTAAGGACTCTCAAAGACCGCCAGTTGTTCGCTAAGTTCAACAAGTGTGAATTCTGGATGAAATCAGTGGCGTTCCTTCATCGTGTTGTCTTCAGGGATGGTATTCAAGTAGATCCTCAAAAGATAGTGGCAGTGCGGGACTGGCTAAGATCCACTTCTCTATCAGACATCAGGAGTTTCTTGGGCCTAGCCGGTTACTGCAGACGGTTCGTAGAAGGATTCTCCTCCATTGCTCTCCTTTGACCAGATTAACCTAAAAGAAAGTGAAGTTTCAGTGTTTGATGCATGTGAGAAGAGCTTTCAGGAGTTAAAGATTCGACTCGCTACAATCCCAGTCTTGACCCTGCTGGAAGGTTTGGATGGATTTGTAATCTATTGTGATACCTCCAGAATTGTCCTTGGATGTGTCCTGATGCAACATGGCAAAGTGATAGCATATGCCTCTATACAACTCAAAATTCATGAAAAGAACTACCGACTCATGATCTTGAGCTAGCAGCGGTAGTATTTGCCTTAAAGATTTGGAGGTACTACCTTTATGGAGTTCATTTAGATGTGTTCACTGATCATAGAAGCCTATAGTATGTGTTCAGTCAGAAGAATTTGAATCTTCGTCAGAGAAGATGGTTGGAGTTATTGAAATACTACGACATGAGTGTCTTGTACCACCCGGGTAAAGCCAATATAGTGGTTGACGCCCTTAGCAGATTATCAATGGACAGTGTTTCTCATATTGAGGAGGACAAGAAAGAACTGGTTAGGGATGTGCACAGTCTAGCTCGGTTAGGAGTTCGTTTGGTTGACTCAGCAGAAGGTGGAGTGGTAGTCCAAAATGGGTCAGAGTCCTCCCTTGGTGTGGAGGTTAAGGCAAGACAGGATGATGACCCGATATTACTTAAGTTGAAGGAAGTGGTCCTAAGGAAAGAGGTGGAAGCATTCTACAAAGGGGGAGATGGTGTGCTACATTACCAGGGCAGGTTGTTGATAACGCTCAAATTACACCTCTGAAGAAGTATAACACGGAAGTTGTCAATAAAAAACCCAACTAAGGTTGTGGTCGATCTCATAGGGAATATGGTCAACATAAAAACTAATTCTAGTATTCACACTTTTATTTCAATTATTTCGTAAAGGGGAGTGTTTAAATCCAGTAACAGTATTTTGAAATGGAGTTGTGATCAATAGTTATGCAATTAACTAGGGAAGTGTTCCCTATGACTTCCTAACTAGGTTAGATTATTACACTCATGAGCTATCACAATATTTAGTTTGAAGAACTGATAAATTATGCTCATCTAAATGATTGATTCGTCCCTATTAGATGACTCTACTCAATCACCGGGTTAGGTCTCATGAGTGATTTCACTTAATATTTATCAATAGTTCCAAATTAACTCTCCTATGGCCGCAGCTTAAGATATTCAATGTAACTCAACTTCATGGCTTTGTTGTTTTTATCTGTTCCTAATCTCTACTTCTCTAGGTTCAAGAAAGAAGAGAATTCGAGCTATTCCTAATGTTACCCACCGTTAAGAAACATTACACATGAAGAAAAGAACAATACAAGCATTCGTATTGGTTTAGAATCACTCTGTATTAACCCTAATTTGTTATTCCACCATGATTCCCACACCCCTAGTTGTGGAGCGTTTTAGCTATTCATAATTGCAAGAATAAAATCAGATTTCATGGAAGAAAACATAATTGAAGACTTACAATATTAATGAAAGTAGAACCAAGAATCAATTGCACAATCACTTGTAAAAAATCCAAGAACAATGATGAATTATGTCCATGTATTTTAGTATTTTCTCTCCCAAGAAGTTAGGAAACCCAAAAACTACAAATACATGTCAAAAGTATAAGTTTATTTAAAAGAAATTAACCTAAAAGTGTTTATATAATTTATGAAAACCTTTCCTAATTTAATAGGAAAACTTCTGTCGCTTCGTCCTATGAGTCGTAGCATGATGCGATGAGTCATGGCTTCTATCCGTGGTATGAAATGCAGCATCTGAATTTGTCAAGTCCTGGAGGTTGTACGACTTGTACAATGCCGACGAGTTGTAAGTGCCCGTCGTGGCCTGGATTTGTTAAATCTAGCATCCTCTGAATCTCACCACAAGTCCTTGGAATGGTCCGTACCTTTGTGCTACGACTCGTGGAATCTTCTTGTACCCTAGGATCTGCCAGTTGACATGTTCTCTGAAGTTTTACACGACTCCTTGGTACGGTTGGTATCAGGATGGTATGGCTCATACCATGAGTTGTACCTAGGCCCAAAACTTTGCAATTTCTCTAAAGTATCAGCTACAGGTGCTAGGTATGGCTCATATTGAGACCTGTAGCAAGCCATTTTTTGTAATTTTTCTGCTCCTTTTTCACAAACCAACTCCCGGACCTGATTTCCTTGAAAACAGGGTAAAAGCACCTCATATTTGTATAAATATACCTAAGTCATTGCATATTTTCTATGTTTTAAGTGTAGAAAATGCCGTAAATCTGCAGCACATCAACACTCTCAACTTAGAAGTTTAGCATGTCCTCAGGAAAACAAAAATACTACTACACATATGATTCTTTACTGGAAAGTAAACAGAAGACCTACAACCAACAACAAGAAACTTTCCGCACATGCTCACTATGAAGAATTGACCCTCTTTCCTTCGAACAATCAAAACTAGGAATGCTATGTACATATGCAAGTACAACTCATGACACAAAGAGATTCAGAAATGGCATCAAGCTATTAACAGACAACTAAGCTATCACTAATGCTATTTACACAGACAATTGGCAGAATGTAACACAACCAATGTACCCTCACAGAAAATAAAGTCCCCAACATTCACAATGATACATACATACATATACATATATATATATGAAACTGGGACTATCAAATAAAGCTCTCACTCTCACAAAAAAGTTTCAAATACTACACAAGAGATACCATAGGCTTTCCCTTATTTCCTCAACTCTGGCCTTTCAGGCAGTTAGGTTAGGATTACTATAAGACTTTTAGTAACTTACAATGTAGGCTTAGGAATAGGTATGGTATATATGGACAATAGTAACTTACCCTCCTTGGCACTACACACTTTTGGCTTCACTTTTGACTTTTTCCCCTTTTCCCTTTTTTCCTCTTTTTTCCTCCCTTTCTCCATTTTATTCAGCTTTCAACTTGTGAGTATGGTGTATTTTTCGTTTTTCACATTTTTTTCTTTTATAATTTCTTTCTTTTCAAATTTATTTTTGTTCACACCATATCTCACTTTTTACTAACTAGCTTTTTTTCTCCTCCACCTCATTTATGCACCCATACAATAGCCACCCTCAACTTAGGCATTTTGCCTGAGTTGAGTTCATAATGTCCAAGGAGGGACCTGGGCCAAAACAGGTTCATCATAAACAAAATAGGGAAGGTGAATGGGCTAATTAATAAGAAGGCCAATATTTTGAAATGGAGTTATGGTCAATAGTTATGCAATTAACTAGGAAAGTATTTCCTATGGCTTCCTAACTAGGTCAGATTATTATACTCGTGATCTATTCCAATACTTAGCCCAAAGAACAGATAAATTATGCTCATCTAAATGACTGATTCATCCCTATTAGATGACTCCACTCAATCACCGGGTTAGGTCTTATGAGCGATTTCAACTTTAACCTTTATCAATAGTTCAAAATTAACTCTCCCGTGACCATAGATCAAGCTATTCAATGGAACTCAATTTCAAGGCTTTGTTGTTCTTCTCATTTCCTAATCTCTACTTCTCTAAGTTCAAGCAAGAAGAGAATTCAGGCTATTTTCTTGGGCATATTTACGTGCCCAAGTGATATTTATACCCGAGCTTTAGTCGTGTTTTAACCTTATTTTTAGTTTAATCTCATGTAATCGAGCTTGTATTTGCATGTATGAACTAACCTATGTGATTAGCCCATGTTGTAGGTAAAATATGCTAAGGATGGGGCTCGAAATGAAAATGCATGAGAAAAAAAGAAGCTCGGGATGAGTGTTAATGAAGATCCATGAAGAGAGCAAGAAAGTGTCAATGCCGCACAAGGTAGTGTGTTACATTGGCACCATGGCACAATATGCGCTATGCCACGCCACTATCGTGCATGCATGATGCTGCCAGACAATGTGCCTACGCGCTGGCTCCATGCCAGGACAGGCCCTGCTTCGCGCCACGCTAGGCAATGCCCGCATCCAGCAACTGACATGCCTGATGGCGTCATGCCATGGCACATGCAATGCCCAATTCCAGTAGCTATGCATGACCAATCTGTGCCACGAAGGCTGAGCTGTGTGACAAGAAGCTGGTCTTCCACGACCGAAATTTCACTTATTATAAATTGAACACTTAGTTCATTTTTAGTGGACACCATGTATTATTTTCTGAAAACATAGAGAAGCAAAGGGAGAACGGAGGAAACTCTAATTAGGGTTCATTTTCTTTCATTTTCCCACTCTTGTATTTCATGAATTCAAACACTATGATGAATTCTTAAATTAGCATGAGTGGCTAAAACCCCTTCTTCTAGGGTTGGGTGATGTCTCCCAAATTACACGTCGCAATTGAGATATAAGCGGTCGATTGTCAAATATATAACCCAACAAAGGTTGAGGTCGATCCCACAGGGAATATGGTAAGAACTTAAGTTAATGCGAATAACTGTTACTATTGAGTTACTTATTTCCGAAGCGGGAAAAATATATAATAATAAACAAAAGTAAAACTACTGAATGCTTGGATCAAATTCAGATGGTATTCAATTAACGACTTGACTAGGATTCTATTTCCCAAGATTTCATAACCACAAGGCCTATACACTAGTGATCTATTCTGGTGTTTAACATGCAATATTGGTAAGTTAGGTTCACCTAAATGGTTGGTCCCCTATCTAGATGATTATCACCACGCAACTTGAGTCAGGTATACGGGTGTACTTTAGTTGACCCTTACCCAATACCCGGATTAGCTATCCCCGGACGTTCAAGCTATTAGATGAGGTTGATAGCCTCAAATCTCCATTGTTAATCCCTTTTTTCCTTCATTACCTCGGATAGGTAAGTAAGAATGAGCAAGTCTAACTTTTCCAGCGGGTGAAGGAGATCAATCAAAATGAAGGGAGAAAAGCGATACATGCATAAAACCACAGTTCAAGAATCACTAGTGTTTTACCTATGTGTGTTAATTCATCTTGGTTCCAACAAACCTAGTTATGGGTTTGCTTCTTATGCTTGTATTATCGCAAACACAAAATATTGAATATATCATAATTGCAACTTAAAAATTATCGTAGAATAAAAACCACGTAGATTGAATAAAACTCCAAAATTGATGAATAAATTCCAATGTTGCTTTTGATCCTCAAATTCAAGAACAAAATTGTAAAACTTTTTCCTTATTCAAGAACAATCAAAAAACACCAAAATCCTATTTGAAAACTAATAAATGACTCTCTAAATTATTCTCTAACCGTTTCTAATCATCCTTCCAAATAAACCTAAGCTGTGTATTTATAGTTCCAAGAAATCCTTTTCCTAATTAAAGCTGGAAACCGGGTCGGCGATGTGTGGGCTTGGTGACGACTCATTTGGCCCTTAAACGATTCATGATTGCTTAAAATAGTCGTCTCGGCAACATACCAGTTTGGCAGGGTCACCTAACGAATGCAGTCGTGCCCAGAGCACAAGTCGTTGGTCCCTGTCAGTCTAACTCTTTAAAATTTCTAGTGCACCTTACGGTTGGTTCCGGTGAGCTGTCAATAAGTCGTTTCAACATGTGACAACTCATTATGTACGTCGTTAACTCCACTGGTCACCTTTGTTAAGATTTTCTCTCGGCCATCGATTGACCTCACGACTCATTGCTCCGGGTGTAACAAGTCATTCCATCACTCGTCATGTACCTTGTTTCTTCTTCTTTGAACTTCAAATTTTGCCCCCTTCAACAATGAGTCGTGCCTCCACGCCCGATGACTCATGAAATTCTTTGATAGTCACCCTTCGGTTATTTTCAGCATAAATTCGCCAGGTTCACTTTTGAACTGTTTTCCAGCGCAAACATTAAGCACATAACACATCATACCTATATAAACATGCCGAATGTGCATAATTTCTTGGTTTTAAGCGTCAAAAGTGCCTTAAAATCATGACACATCAGCACCCTCGACTTAGAACTTTGCATGTCCTCGGGCAAAAACAAAATAATAAAACAAACTAAACTATTTCGTGCTTCCAAATCGAAAGAACTCTAGGAAACTTCCCGACAGTCGGCATTTATACATCAAAATCAAATTTTCTAACCCCTCCTCCATTGTATCAACTCCGTCACTATGCATATGCAAGAATTTCAAACCATGACCCACCCGGAGGAATCAAATCATGGCAAAATCCTGTCACTTGTAACCACGCATAAATCTATAACATTGACCCGAAACAATTTGCGAGATGATATTGTTGACAAAATTCTCACCTCAAAGAAGTCCCATACTCACATATGTGTATTTGATTATTTCAATAAATTCCTCTTGGGACTAGGTAATATTACACTCGCTCTCACAAATAAATTCGAAATGCATGCATACAATGCCATAGGCTTGCCTTTACTTTCAATACCTCAATTTTCGAACAAGTAACTAGGATCGGCTATAGGACTTTCTAAGCTTATAATGTAGGCTCGGGCTCGAGGTGTGGTACATATGGAATTAGTAGCTCATCCTTCCTTGGCACTACACACCTCTTGGCTCCACTTTTCACCTTTATTTCTATTTTCTCCCTTTTCCTTCTTTACTTTTTTTCTTTGATTTTACAGCTACGGATGCGGTTTCTCTTTATTCAAACACTCGGTGATGTCACACATTTTTTTCTTTTCTTTCTTTTTTACAACAATTGTTTTATTTCTTTCTATTCTTTTCATTATGCATACCACACCATTGTTTCCCTTTTTCGTACCCAATTTTTCTTTCCACCGACTCTTCTTTATCACCCCTATAATAGCCACCCTCGGCTTAGGCAATTTGCACGGAGTTGAGGTTCCTATCAAGGAGGGACCGAGCCAAGCAGGTTCATTCTTAATAAACGAGGTAGGTGAATTGGTGTAAACAAAACAAAGGTCAGTTTAAGCTCAAACATTTGGATCAATGGATTTTTATTTACTTTTGGTAGGTCTTTTAAGGCTAAAGTGGGATCATAAATTATAAACGGCCTATGATCCTTTCCTAGTTTTTCTATCCTCATCTATCTAAATTAATGACTAGGCAAGTTCTAGATTGACACACACACCCGAATTCAGCTATTAAACCTCACTCACACATAGCATGAGTCCAACATCATCACTTCTACCATTGCTAGTTAGATGACCATCTGATACTAAACATGTTCACGGACTTTCATTGCCATGCAAAGATTCACAAAGGTCATACTTGTCAACTTTAACATACACATAAAAATTTCGGAGGGGTATCAAATTATCAATCAACAAAAAATCAACAATTCCATCCTCTTAGCGCCCGGTTTTCCACAACTTTCTTCCAGCAGAGCCACCCAAAACACAAATAAATCCTAAACATGCCGGTTCTACTAGATATGGAACACTCGAAAAGATATCCGGTAAAAAAACCCTCGGGTTATGTTAAACAAAAAAGAATGCAAAGTACCCCCACCCCAATCAAGAAAGCATGCATCATCCTCGATGCATCTATATACCAAACAAAACTAAAAAATAGAGACATGTCCAGGTGCGGCCTGGGTGTCGGCTACTGGTGGTGGAGGTGTAGATACGCCTCAATATCATCTCCGAGTATTACCGACTTGACGGTGCATTCTCGGATCCGAGGCTCGTTCTTCTCCAAGAGCTCATTTTTGCCTCGATGCAGGCTCTTTGTCGAGCCTCGCTCTCGATTCGTAGGTCTTTCTCTCCATCTCACTTAGCTCTCATTTTCTTTGATGGAGCGGAGCGTCATCATCAAAACTTTCCTCCTCCACGAGGCCTCTTCCCCTTATCATGTGCCACTTGGCTCATAAAATTGATATAGTCAAGAATTGGTGAAATTCTTCTTCAAACTCGTCATACATCCTTTGGAAATCTTTTGGTGCAGATCTTTGCCGGCTTCACACTGTAAAATCTTGGCCAAGTCACTTTCGGATCTAAGTGCTCCTAGCTCTAAGTACCATCTAGACAAATTCGACACACAGTAGCGTAGTAAGGTTCTCATCGTTCTCTTCTCAAAAGCATCAATTGGCCATACACGAAGCTGGACAATGTCTCGACTCTTTTGACACCACGTGACTTTACTTGCTCGTGACTCTAACTTTTGTGGGAGCCATGTGTGCACCGCTGCCTAGGCCTTAGCTAGTCGCTTAGCCATATCAACTAAGAACTCATGAAACCATAACTAGGCCCATTGTGGTGGCTCGTGGATGCAAGCTGGAGATGCAGGTCTTTCTTCTTGTAGATGATGACTCGGGAACATAGGCATGTGTCGAGGTATCCTTTGCATGTAGCCTCGGGCTGCTTGTCTCTCTTCCCAAAATAGGATGCGCTACCAACTGTGACTTGTGCATCGGTCTACATCCGGCTGCAAAATGCCTCTGCTAGTATGGGTGCTCCGGTGGATGCGACTTCTGAGTCCTTGCCCTCGATGCAGGTTTGTATCATATCGAATCAACTGATATTAGTAATCTTGCAGGATCACTACTCTTTGGTCAATGATGGCGGTCTAGGCACCTTTGACTCTACAGCCCCGAGAGTCTATCAATGAAACATGGAAACGGAATGGTAAGTACCGTCATTGATTTCCATTCTCTAATCTTCATTATTATATCGCGGAAAATTGATGGCATACCCCTCCAATATACTTGCTACCAAAGTTTGCTCTGTCGGAGTGAAAGGATATTTGTCATTGCTGGTTGGTTCCAGCTGTGCCACACCAGTGACCACCAAAATTTCACCTGAGAAAGTTCGGTGTGGCCTTCTTTATCTATGACTTTGTACCATCGGCCATTTCACTAGCGGACCTCTCGTAGCAATGATGCGAGACAACCAAGTATCTTGATGGATGTGCTCCTGGCTATTCAACTTCTTGGTTTGACTTTCTTAGCTCATATACTTGTGATCCAAACTCTACCGTGTTTAGCATCGGGCATGATAATCCGGCCCATACAACATCTCGGAGATTGTCGCTCGGAAATATCTATGAGTCTCTCTCACCCAACACACGATTCCTGACCCGGGCCTCTTCTTTCAATCTGACTCCCTAATGCCAACCGCTACAATGTGGCCGCATACGCGCATAGAACTCTCGAGACTAAGCACGAGCTATAGCTACACACATTAGGCTCGGTTAACCACCGAAGACTTGTATTTATCAAACACCGCTTATAGCTTAGGAAGTTATTTCAACCTGGTGGTGATCGGCCTTGGCTCACCATTATATGCTCATCTTGGTGCCTTTCTCATTGGAGCAATATTCCAATTGTATATAGCTTGCATGCCACTGGACACACCATCTCCGCACACGTTCTTGGTTGCTCATTCGATGTGTACGAGTCTCAGTTGGCTCATTATTAGAATCCCTCGATGAGCATGTGATTCATCAACTCTCTTTGTGTTTAGCTTGACTAGGGAGCCTCGGGGGCAAGTGCGGCGACGGACGACATGACATCGGTGCGGCTAGGTGGATCCCCCTTGCCGAGTGGAGTGGGAGCATCCACGGGTGCAGCCGGTTTGAAGTTTGTTGAGCCACCCCAGGCACGGTGGGTCTCTGCACTTCTTCTCCTACGATATGTCATATTCTTCCTCGAGATCACTTCACTTTTCGAAGGACGGATCATCACGGAGTCTATAGTATGAGTTGAAGTTGCGCTCGGTGTTTGTTTCTTTGTTGAGCCGTTCTTTGGTCTACCTCTTGGAGCCATTGTACTTGTGGAGACATTGTTATCATGCAAGATTAGATGAAACAAAAATCATTTTTGGGCTGGTTCCCAGTGGTCTTGACGAGTGACTAAGCGAGTGGGTTCCTCAGAGCTTGACTCATTAAGTAAACTCGTCTCGTCACACGATGGAGCTTTCCTTCAAGTAGCACCCAGTGTGCTTGATGGCTGGTCCCAACGAGTCATTGCCAAGGCGAGTCGTTAGGTACCTTGCCTTAGTGGTTTGGTACTTTTCGGGTAATTTACTGCTTGAGTTGTTTGGTTATCCAACAACTTCGTGATGTAACTCATGCTTAAGAGTTCCAATTCACCCATGGTTCATCTTCATCTTCTTCCCAATATTCAACTCCACAAACACAAAATCATCACATTCTTAAACCAACCCAAGTTTATATATGATCGAAATCCATTTGTTTAAATCTTCCTAGGGTAATATTTACATCAAAAAGCCGCAGTTAATGAGAACCCAATATTACTTAAAAACAAATTCAATCTTATTCAAAACATGGGTCCTTAATAATTTTTTTTAAACTATGCCGATATTCAAAATTTAAATGGGAAAGAGTACTCACAATATGCTTGAACAAGGATGGAGTGTAATCATGTATGTGTTTTAGTGATTGGTGTGCAAGGTCGAGGAGTTCTATCAATGGGGTTTGAGTAGAATAAGAAAAATAGGGAAATTTGAAGTGGAGGGTGTTGGGTTTAAGTTTAGTGGGGAGAAATAGGAGGAAAAGAAATCGGAGTATTAATAGTTCAAATCAGAAATTTTCCCCCAATTCCGAGTCTTGGGTCGGAGTTGACTATGGTGATTAAATTTTTATAGCCGTTATGACAAGTCGTTAAGTGCTTAAACGACTCGTTAAGCCTTCGTGTCGTGAATGGAGTTTTGCAAACTTACATGGGACCTACGAGTCATGTAACGACTCATGGGGTCACCCAACGATCGTGGCACGAGTCGTGGTCCTTGGTAGTGTAGCTTTAAGACGGGTCCAGCTGAGCGACTCGTTTAGTCTCCCAAGGGATTCATTGAGTGAGCCGTGATCACCCTTTTCCTTTTAATTCGGACTTTGATCAGTGTACATGACGAGGATATGACGATTCGTTTCTTAGAGACATGAATCATTAAGTACTTTGTTGCTCCCATTACAGGTTCTCTTCACGAGTTTATTGAATGAGTAGACGGGTTAGACGATGACTCGTTCTGTAATTTTGCACCATAACTGAAGTTCCAGGTTTTGGTTCCAACTTTAGATTTTCCATCTTTATCACTTGCCCGCAATAAGCTTCATTAAACACTAGATTTTCTTACATTTTACAAACTTGGGTTGCCTCAAACGCGTTGCGTCGTGGAGCGATGTGGGTGTTTTATTTCTACTCGAGACTTCACCAATACACCTCCATGGGTTGCCTCCCATACAGCTTTGATTTAACGCCGTGGCACGACGCAAGTCTCTTGACTACTCGGAAATTCATCAAGTAATTCATTATCACTCTAGTCTTCGAGATTATCTGCAATTCCTTTAGGTACATTTCATAGTCCGGCTAATGTTGAAGGTGGCCTCTATTACATTCCTTTGAATTTTAGTGGCTTTGCCTCCACATCTACTAGGGCCCTACTATTGCAAGGAATGGTCGCCCCATAATAATGGGGACATCAGAATCGACTTCGCGAGTCGAGAATCACGAAGTCCGCTGGAATATAAATTTGTCCACCTTGATAAGTACATGAAATAAAATCCCCACAGTTTTTAATGGTTCTATCGGCCATCAGTTAGCACGCATTAGTAGTCGGTGTGGGGTTCCCAAGCCTAACTTTTTGAACACGCTAGGACATCAAATTTATGCTGGCTCCCAAATCACATAGAGCGCCCTTGCGGCGCAACCTCCTAATGGTGCAAGGTATAGTAAACTACTGGGTCTTCCTTCTTTTGAGCTAGAACCGGTGTAGTTATGGAACCCTTTGCGGTGTAAATTATCGGCGGGTTTAAACTCCATGATCCTTTTTCTTGTGATGAGGTCCTTCATGAACTTGGCATATCGGGCATACGGTCAGAATGCCTCAAGTAATGGGATGTTCATCGGCAATTTTGCTTAAACATAGAGATAAAATTTTGATACTTCCTATCTTTGGCTTTCTTATTTGTGTGGATAGGGAAGAGGAGGTCTAGGGATTCTTTGTAAGTTTTTGTTTTCCTCCTTCTCCTTCCCTATGAGCTCCTGCTCCCTTTGCATTACCAGACAATTTTGCATAGTCTAACTTTAAGTTAAGTTTAAAAATCTTTGCACACGTCTTCATTCATCAAGACGGGATTTTCGTGACTCCTTAGAAATACAATTGGCCTCGAAGAGGATCAATTGTGGCCTTCCGTGCCTAGTAGTGAGCTGTACATGCGTATTTGTCATTTTCAAATTTTGCCATGTTCTTTGGGATGTGTGCCTTTGCCTACGATTCATTACAACGAGATATCGACTAAATCTAGCTGCTTTGTCTAGCAGTCGACCTTTGCATGTGACTCCACCTTTTGATTTAACCGGAAATATCGGCTAGGAGCTCCTTAAAGTGGCTATCTGGTGTCTCCATTTTCTTGAGTACTTTGGAGATCATGTCCTCAACCCTTGAACCAGATGGACTCGCTGCGTTTTCTTGATGGAACATACGTACCACCTCATCATTTTGAAATCCTCGCGCTTCTTCCGGTCCCATTATCAGGTATTGGCCCGGTTGTAATTATTATCCTTGTAAAAGTTCCAGCCTTGGTTCCCTTGACCTTGACGCCAAGAGTCTTGGTTAGACCCACAGGTGTTGGTTCGGAAACCCGCCCTATGATTATTCAAATAATTAACTTCTTTGCGGACTCGGATTCCATGACCATCATTCAGGGGCCTTGACTGAGAACCCATAGCATTTTTGCCACTCTTGCTCAGGCTCCCATCAAGTTCTTAGCAAGCACGCCCATGGTGGTCTTTATCTCTACGATATCTTGATCAAGCTCCCTCATCTTTTCTCCTCTAATGCTGCGAGCCAGACCAGCGCATAGAGCCAATTTGGAACCTCCAGGCTCTTTAGTGTGCCAAGCTCGGTTGGTTTTGGTGATCTGTCTAGCAGCTCCATGACTCATAAAAAGTTCCTCCGGAGACGGTATCAACCACTTCCTTAGTGTTGGAATTCAGAGACCTATAAAATATATCTCGACAATGTATCGTGAATCCCACCTGTGATTTGATACCCTTTTGAGCTTTTTGTTGAAATGTGACCCGAGTCTCATGGAGTGCCTCAAAATTTAGTTGCCTGAAATTATATATCTCATCCTTCAGCACCTGCTAGCGCTTTGGATGGTGGAAGAACCTCTCAAGAAAAGCTCTCTTAAGCTCTGCCCGAAGTAGTAATGGAATCATTCAACAACTCGACCAACCACATCATTTCCTCCTCCCTAGAGAGAATGGAAATAACCTTAGTCGATTGCGTCTGGCTCACCCGGTTGCTTGTATGCCTTACATATACCCACAAAATTTTTTAAGTGAGCGTGGGCATCATCAAATGCATGACATCACGAATATTCCCTTCATATTAGCGGTTAGATCATTGCGAGTAATTTCAAACTTTTCCCCGACGAGCAAGGAGGGACTATAGCTCTAGAGGCACCGACTTCATTTAAATTAGCATCATCCTCTTCATCAAAATAGGGTGTCTCTGTGTTGCAGTCGCCACGTATTAAGTCTGGCTCATTCTTCTTAAGCGGTGAAGCGTTGCTCTTTAGCAACTCTAGCTAACTCACGATATCTAGCCTTGAGCTTGCTCTTCAGCCAATATTCTTCTTTGTGGCTTGGTCCCTTTGTTTCTGCTCTTGGATCTTGACCATTCTTCTCGGGTTTCTTAACGTCTGCTCAAGTTCGTGTTGATTGGAACATGGGTTTCCTTGGCTAGTATCGGGGAATGCTGGAAACCTCGGACGTTAAAGCAACCAAGAGCAACAAAATAAAAATAAAAATAAGAACCAATAGTAAGTAAATACAATTAACAAGCCTTGGCTAGTATTCCCAGGCAACGGCGACAAAATTTGATATCGCCCAAATTACACCTGGCGAGATATAGCGGTCGATTTTCAAATAGAACCCAACAAAGGTTGAGATCGATCCTGGGAATATGGTTAGAACTTAAGTTAATGCGATTAACTATTACTATTGATTATTAAGTTGCTTATTTCGAAGGGGGAAAAATATAGAATAATAAACAAAAGTAAAACTACTGAATTCTTGGATCAAATTCGGTTTGTATTCCAGTGCGCGACTTGACTAGGATTGTGTTCCCCAGATTTCATAACCACAAAACTATACACTAGTGATCTATTCCGGTGTTTAACATGCTTTAACATGCAATATTGGTAAGTTAGGTTCACCTAAATGGTTGGTCCCCTATCTAGATGATTATCACCACACAACTTGGTCCATATACGGGTGTACTTTAGTTGACCCTTACCCTTAAGATTGGATTAGCTATCCCCGGACAAGTCCAAGCTATTAGATGAGGGTTGATATCCTCAAATCTCCATTGTTAATCCCTTTTCCCATTCATTACCTCCTTTGTCCGGTAAGTAAGAATAAGCCAAGTCCTAACGTTTACAACCGTCAAGAATCAATCAAAACAAAGGGAAAAACAATACATGCATAAAACCCCATTCAAGAATCACTAAGTGTTTTATCTATGTGTATTAATTCATCTTGATTCCAACAAAACTAGTTATGGATTTAGCTACTCATGCTTGTATTATCGCAATCACAAAATATTGAACAAATCATAATTGCAACTTACAAATTATCGTAGAAGAAAAACAAGTAGATTGAATAAAACTCCAAAATTGATTAATAAATTCCAATGTTGCTTTTGATCCTCAAATTCAAGATCAAAATTGTAAAACTTGTTTCTTGATTCAAGAACAATCGAACAACACCAAAATCCTATTTCAAAACTAATAAAATCAGCTCTCTGAATTATTCTCTAACTGTTTCTAATCATCCTTCAAAAATAAACCTAAACTGTGTATTTATAGTTTCAAGAAATCCATTTCCCAATTAGAATTGGAAACTAGGTCGGTAGTGGCAACGGGCTTGGTGATGACTCGTTTGGCCTTCTAACGAGCCGTGCTTTACTTAAAATAGTCATCCTTAGCAACATACCCAGTTGTGGCAACGGGTCACCTAACGACTCATCATGCTTGAGCACGAGTCGTTAGGTCCCTCGTGGTATAACTCTTCAAAAGTTCCAGTGCACTTTACGGTTGGTTCCCATGAACCGCTAATGAGTCGTTTTATCACGTGACGACTCGTTATGTATGTCGTCAACTTCACTGGCCACTTTTTTAAGATTTTCTCTCTCAGCCTTCACGATTGACCTCACGACTCATTACAAGGTGTAACAAGTCATTCCATCAACTCGTCATGTATATTGTCTCTTCTTCTTCGAACTTCAACTTTTGGCCACGCCTTCAACAATGAGTCGTGCCTCCTGCCAATGACTCGTGATGTGCCTGGCAGTCACCCTTTCAGTTATTTTCAGTATAAACTAGCCTAGTTCACTTTCAAACCTATTTTCCTGCAACATTAAGCACAGAACAAATCATACCTATATAAACATACTCGGAATGTGCGTAATGTCTTGATTTTAAGCGTCGAAAGTGCCGTAAAATCACGGCACCTCATTGGGGACACATGACATGATTGTATTTACTTTATTCAATATTTGGTTCAAGTTTTCATTGTTGTTAGTTCTTGCATTCTTGTTATTATTCATTTTATTGTTTGATAACATTTGAAATGCTTTTGTTAATCATAGGCAAACTCAAAAGAGCAAAACCTAGGATAGAACTAGGAATGCAAAAAGCGAGTTTAAGTCTTTAAGGCTGATTCGCGGTTAGGATAAAATATACCTAATTCACCTCGCTTAGCTATAAAATGGGAAGATAGCTAGACACCTAATTTAAAATTGTCACATCACTGCTATTTTATGTAGCTGTGAAGCCAAGTTAGGTTAAATGGTTAGTGGTTCAAAAGTCCATAACCAAGGGCATTAACCTCGTAAACCACTCCACATTGATAATTGCATATGAATTGGGTTGTCACATCCCCGCTCAATGATGTAGTTGAGGCTAATTCGATTTTCTTTAGAGGCTTGAAAGACCTTGAACATGGAAAATATTTTGTGAGACAACAAATGAAAGCAAATACTTGAACCAATGTGAATTATAGTTTCACATGAATGTTTGGCCTTAATCCTGGATTCTTCTCATTACTACTTTTTGATTAAATTTGTGATCATCTTTAGATTTAGAAACAAACTTCAAATCTTGGAAAATTAGCACTTTTTATTTTAGAATTGAAACTTGAACTTGTTAATTCACTTAAAATCCAATCCATGTGGGTTTGACATCTGGCTCTTAAGAGTCACTATATTACTTGTTTGACCGTGTGTGCTTGCGCGTGCATCGGAGATGTAGAAGGCTATTCCTAACATTGCATACTGTTAAAAAACATTACACATAAAGAAAAGAACAATACATGCATTCGTATTGGTTGAGAATCACTCTGCGTTAACCCTAGTTTATTATTCCACCATGGTTCCCACAATCCTAATTGTGGAGAGTTTAACTATTCATAATTGCAAGAATAAAATTATATTTCATGGAAGAAAACATAATTGAAGACTTATGATGTCACCTAAGCACACGCAAGCGCACGTGGTGGTGAAGTAATATAGGATCAGAAGTCCCGATTATCGATCCCTCATAGACTTGTTAGTTCAATCGTTTAAGGTTATTTCTTTATTTCTATGTTCTATCAAACAGTTAAAATAGGGAATGGGTTAAATAATTAAACTACTAAAGCTTTAAATGTAAATTAACTAAAGCTATTGCATACTTTGTTTTACTTCAGATGATGATGAAAATCTAGAAAAATAGCACTTTTTCTTCAAGTTGAGTTTTTAAGATGTGATTACACTATAACAATTCTTCCTATGGTTGCTAGTTGCAAGTTACTATCCTATTCCTTGCCACTCTCCCGAGCATCCGAAAACTATCTCATGAACCCTAACGCCTATATTCCTATGGTCGTAGGAGAAAAATGAAACAACGGTTATGTCTACTTATATTTCAACTAAATAGGGTTGAAGGGTATATCCCTATCCTCAACAACAACTTCTATCCTTTCACCAATTGGTTTAAGGGTCTTTGAATTACTGTTTTATATTTATCTTTAACCCTTTCGGTTCTCTTTCCCAAGTTCAACCGAAATCCAACAGATTTACTTAGAAGGAGATCAGTCTAGTAAATAAGCAATTATAACAAGTAAATATAAACAACAATTAAAGAAGATTCGAAAATAGCATAAATCTGTCTTTCAAACTTCAACCATCCAGTATGGCCAAAACCTTAAGTATAAGTTTAGCCACTCATAGACAAGTGAAAAAATAAAGACTTAATCATCATCATTCAAAGTAAAACGATAAAGAAGAGAATAAACCTAAGTAGAAACTTATCTCTCCTTCCAAGCTGCGTTACAACCCTCAACAAATGAGATACGTAATGTAAAAGTGATCCAAAGATTGCTAACAAATGACCTATAGGATATATTTATAGTTGAGCCTTCAAATGACGCTGTTGCTATCAAGTATTTGGCTCTGAAATCAGGAAATTCTATCTCGGAATAGGCCTAGCGCGCTGCCCCCTCCATAGCCCCAAGTTAAGCTCAAGTTTCCTTTGAAGTTTAGCTACGGGCACCCAGCCCCATCCATATCACCAAGGAGTTAGCCAAATTTCTATACTTCAGGATGATCCAGGCGACTTTCCACTCAGAGCCATCGAGTGTTAGTCAAATGTCTTAGTTCTAAAACCTCTCTAGAGCCCAGCCCCATCCATATCACCAAAATTTGGAAAATTTCTCTAAGTCTGGGATGCTTCTTGGCTCTACGCCATCCATCTTATTAAGGTGTTAAGTGAATTATTCTTTAAAGTTTGGAACATGGTGCTCGGTGCCAGCCATAGCCCAGGTCCTTCTTCTCACACTCTCAAATCTTCACAGCTTGGGCTAATTTGGGTCCTTTTTCCCTTGGTTTATTACTCAAAACAACTAAAATCATTTGTTAGCTTACAAAACACACAAACACATGAATTTATGCATTTCCTAAGGAGGATGAACTCACAACAAGGTAAAAGATGGGAAAAAACATGACAAATGGGTATAGAAATATGTCCAACATCAACTTACAATATTAATGAAAAAAGAACCCAAGAATCAATTGCACAATCACTTGTCAAAAATCCAAGAATAATGATGAATTATGTCCATGTATTCGAGTTTTTTCTCTCCAAGAACTTAGGAAACCCAAAAACTATGAATACAAGTCAAAAGTAACGACTTCTTTAAAAGAAATTAACCTAAAAGAATTTATACAATTAATGAAAATCTTTCCTAATTTAATAGGTAAACTGTTGCCACTTCATCCTACGAGTCGTAGCATGATGCTATGAGTCGTTGCTTCTGTCCCTAGTATGAAATGCAGTATCTGAATCTGTCAAGCCCTGGAGGTTGGTATGATTCGTACAGTGCCACTACGAGTCGTAAGTGCCTGTCTTGGTCTGGATTTCTTAAATTTTGCTTCCTTTAAATCTCACCACGAGTCCTTGGTACGGTCCATACCTTGTTTCTAAAACTCGTGGAATTTGCTCGTACCCTGGGATCTGCCAGTTGACATGTTCTCTGAAGTTTTCCATAACTCCTTGGTAAGTTTTGTACTAGGATGGTACGGCTGTACATGAGTCGTACTTAGGCCCAACACTTTGCAATTTCTCTAAAGTATCAACTGTGGGTGTTAGGTACGGCTCGTACTGAGACATGTAGCAAGCGATTTTCTGCAATTTTTCTGCTTCTTTTCGACAGTCCAACAACCGGACCTAATTCCCTGAAAACAAGGTAAAAACTCCTCATATATGTATAAACACACCTAAGTCATAGCATATATAACTAGGGATAATGTCTAGGAAGGTAATACAAATATTGGAAAAGCATGGCTTTTTCAAAGAAATGCCTTGATCATTTCCTATCTCCCTAACAACTAGCTATCCTATGTATACTAAGGCAAGTTCTAGATGCCACAATATGTACAAACAAGACAATTTAGCTCACCTCTCATGGCAATCAAGAATCTTATTGGTTTCCTATAGCTACACATTCACACAATCATATTGAATGACATTTTTCATTATTAAGCCTTTAAAGTCATCTTGAGTCAAATTAAAGATATATGTCTCTCTCTCATGGATTCCTCACTTATGCATTCAAGATGACCACTTTATGGACTCTAGCATAGCTGCTAAGTAGAATGTCAACAAGCACACAAGTGAATGATCTATGACTCAATCCTAAAAAATAAAAGAACCCGTGACTAATTTTCCTTAAGATGGTCATCATCCATCTATCATAGGGAAGGGTCACTACTCTAAGACAACAAAAAATGAAAAAAATTGACTCTAAAATAAAGAAAATAACATACTACTCAAGACGAACAAAAGTCACTACATCACAAGGCATCGTCCAGTCATCATCAATGATATTAGCTATTACAAACCAGACCTAATAATCATAGAGATACTACCACGGGGACTGATAAATCATGCTACAACTATGAATTTAGAAAGATAGAATAAACAAGAAAATTTTCCTCCACCCTACACTTAAATAGTTCACTGTCCCCACTGCACAAGTGTCGCGACCCGAATGTAGGCTCGGATCGCAACACGGGACAAGGAGCCCCTGAGAGACTCCAATCAACCCATAGCATGAACATACATCCAACACAATCAATAAAACTGAAGAATCAATGAGATAATCTAGAGGAAGTCTAAATTAAACATAACATCAGAATACACAATCTGAAGCTGAATACATCCTTTGTCTGAAAAGCCTCTAAACATGATGAGCTGATGGGACAAGGCCCCAACTAACTCAATAAAGATGAAACTGAAAATACATAAAGGAAATCCGGATAAGTCTTGTCCTCGAGAGATGAGGACTCACCAATAATGTAAGATGCTAACTCTGAAGTCTGACTATGAATGGGGTTGAGCTTGAGAGCTGGGTCCTGTATCATGAAATGATACAACATAGAGTATGCGGTTAGTACGTGAAATATACCGAGTATGCAAGGTAAGTAAAACTGCTTAAGTAAGTCAAATCATTTAAGAACATGCATCATGTAAAACAAAAACAATAAGAATCTGAGAGTAGGGCTTGCATACATTCTTTTTGAAATCATGATCTCATCATAGCATAACATAACATCATAACTGATTAGATTGACTCAAAGATGAAATCTGATAGTCATGAGTAAAATTTGAACCTTGAGTCAAACCTGCTTTAAAAATAATATAGATATATAAATCTCATGAATGATACGTGCATAACTGAAATCATGAGGAACAATGGGAGACTCATCTTTTAACCGACATACCATGATAGAGCTTACGTGGCCCCAACCATCATACTCAAGTGGGTAGAGCTGCCCAAGGCCTTGCCAGGGCTAGGGACGAAACCATGATATCGATATTAAGCTCGTGGCCCAATAGGGCACGGGATAGCTCACAAGGGAGGTCCTGAAGTAATGTATATAATAGTATAACCTATGTTGGCGCGTAGTTCTGAGGACTAGGGTGATCGAACCTTAGCCTACTTGGTACTAGAACTTGATATTTTGGTATTAGCGCCACAAAGAAGAGCTTTTGGATTTTCCAGAGAAGATGGGATCAGAACTTAAAAAAATTGAAAACTTTCTATTCCACATCCGTTGCAAGTAGTATTTGGGTGTTTTTGCTTGAGCTGTACGAGATGAAAGTCTCACATACGGTTCTCATAGGGGGAGTTCGCCTATCTCAATAAAGTATATGATTGGTTGGAAGAACGTATCGAGATTCAAGAAATTGTGGATGATAAAACTACTAAATACGTTCCTCCCCATGTCAATATATTTTATTCACTACTCCCAAAACACGTATATGCTCTCCATCATTTTTCAACGAAGCTTACCATCATCAGTTGACGAAGCTCAATAATCAACTACATCTCAAATATGAAATCATGCATATGATAAGCTTTAACTCAAACCATACCACAAACTAACAGATAATTGGGAGTCTTCTCTCCAAAACCATGTGGTAAGCTTAATTCAAGAAATCATAAATCATACTTGAACAAGGGGGCATTGCCCAATACTTTCTCATACTTGAAAATACTCAATTCACATAGAAAACATGATTATAAATATGGGTAGCTTGAAAACATGCTTTTCACCATAATATGTCATCGTAATCATATATTCATCACAAATCTCATCTTTCATGAACTTCTCATCGATGGACCTTTTAATTCATAAAACTTGAAACATGATTTTAATTGAAAACATTATAAAACTTACCCATGCTTCATAATTCGATAGTATAAATATATTTAAATCATACCCATGTAGAGAACTTAGGAAATTCATGCATTGGGTTAAAACCCCATAGATTTGAAATAGGAAATTCATGATTTAGAGAGGGATTGGGCATGGGTGTGAAAGGAATCACCCATTCATAACCCTACATACCTGATTGTAGCTGATTCTTATATTTATTTGATTTCCCAATAGGAATTGAAGAGAATTTGAAGAAGAAAAGCTTGATCACCCTCTCAAACCTGCTACCTTTGCATGCATGAATTTAAATGGCGTAAAATGAACTTAACCCCCTTAAAAGTCATCATTCATAACTCAAAACGACATAGTTTAGGCCTTAGGATCTTAGGAATTACAGAAAAGCCCTTACTAAATTCACAGAAAATAACTGCCAGTTATTCCCCATGAGGGACCTAATGACTCGTCATTTTGGTCCACTACTCGTGGCATCATTTATCGAGTACACTGCTCATCAGGTCTCCAGGGCTCCTCACGGGTGGCTTAATGATTCATTGCTTGGTGACCACAACTCGTGGTCACCACTCGTCAGGTACACTGCCTATGACTTCAAATAATTTTCATCCAGCTGGCCACAACTCACTCCATGAATCGTGGTGACTGACCCTGACTTATGGGTGCCTTCCGTTAGGTACACTATCTTGCTCTTCCTCTTTTCTCAATCAACACTCCCCACGACTGATCTAATGACTCGTGGAGCCTGACCACGAGTCGTGGTCACATCCGTGGGGATCCCTTTTCCCAATTTTCAACTCATCACTTGAGCCTCACTACGAGTCACATCACGACTCGGGGGCTGCTCTTACGGGTCACCTCACCACCTATTCTGATACCTGATGCCAAATTTTAATTTTTCTCCATTTCAACTCCCCAATCTGATCTTTGGGCTTCCAGGGTATAACAATATCTCCCCCTTGGGAACATTCATCCTCAAATGTTTGAAAACATACAGAAAGGCAGAGAAGTGCAATCATCATATTCAAATACTGATCATTTAAGCTGAAAACTGACGGAATGACTACCTTTGATTAAATCTACATAGCAGAACTGAATTCACGAATCATACATACATCCATATACATAAAAGAAACTTGGACGCATGAACTGAACATGAAAACTAAATAAGGTTTTAGGGCAAAGTTGAACTTTTACGGAAGATACTTCCTTGTTTCTTAGCCTTCAAACTTGACGATCCAATATTTCTACCGGAACCTCCTTATAACTAAGGTTGTCTTTCACACCAAAACTGTTCACCGGGACAACTAGAGCTGGATCATCCAAACACTTCTTCAAGAGCGATACATGGAATATGGGATGCACGAAAGCCAATTCTGAGAGCACCTCCAATTTGTATGCCACCTTGCCAACCTGTTTCACATTTCGGTAGGGGTCAATATAACGAGGGTTGAGTTTTCCTTTCCTTCCAAACTGCGTCACTCCCTTCATGGGAGATACCTTCAGAAACACCCAATCATCCACCTCAAATTCTAATTCTGTCCTTCTCACATCGGCATAGGACTTTTGGAGACTTTGAGCTGTTCTCAACCTGTCCCGTTTGAGCTGAACCTTCTCCATAGCCTCATGAACCAAATGTAGCCTTATATCGCAGTTTCACCAACTTTGAACCAACCAATGGGTTATCTACATCTATGCCTATAAAGATCCTCAAACGGAGCCATTTGAATACTGGAATGATAGCTGTTATTGTATGCAAACTCGATAAGAGGCAAATGCTCATCCCAACTAGCTTTGAAGTCAATCACACATGCTCTCAACATGTCCTCGAGAGTATGAATTGTCCGCTCCGCTTGACTATCCATTTGCGAGTGAAATGCTGTGTTGAGATTAACTTGAGTACCAAGTCCTTTTGAAATGACCTCCAAAACTGAGAGGTAAACTGGGTACCCCTGTCTGAAATGATGGATATGGGCATTCCATACAATTGAACTAGCTCCCGGATATATAGTTTAGCATAGTCCTCCATCGAATCTACAGTTTCGACCAGTAGAAAATGAGCGGCCTTGGTCAACCTGTCTATCACAACCCAAGTGGAGTCATATTGTCGACGAGTGCGAGGCAAACTTGCGACGAAGTCCAGATTGATTTCTTCCCGTTTCCAAGTAGGGATACTGATATCCTGTAGCACGCCTCCCAGTCCCTGATCTTCAACCTTTACTTGCTGACAGTTTGGACACTTAGCTATGAATTCTGTGATATCCTTGTTCATGCTATTCCACCAATAGACTTCTCGTAAGTCACGATACATCTTGGTAGCACCTAGATGAATAGAATACCTGGATCCATGACCCTCGTGCAACATCTGGCTCCTCAAATCATCAACATACGGAACACATAGATGGCCCTGGTACTAAAGCACACCATCTCCCCCTTTGGAGAAGACCTCTACCTTCTGATTCTAAATGACTTCCTTCAACTTTAACAAAATCGTGTCCTCATCTTGTCTATCTCTTACCTCAATCACTAAGGATGATTCTGATCCGTTCTAAACAACAACACCGCCATTGGTCGAGTCAACCAATCTAACTCCCAACCTTGCGAGTTGATGCACATCTTTCACTAGGTCCTTCTTCCCCTCATCCACATGAGTCACTCTCCATAGAGAGTCTATTAAGTGCGTTCGCTACCACATTAGCCTTACCCGGATGGTAAAAGACACTCATATCATAGTCCTTGAGTGGCTCCAACCACCTCCTTTTGCCGAAGATTGAGATCCTTCTATGTGAACACATATTGTAAGCTCTTATGTTCAATAAATACATCCACGTGGACCCCGTACAAATAATGTCGCCATATCTTCAATGCGGATACCACCACGACCAATTCAAGATCATGGGTCGGGTAATTCTTCTCGTGAAGTTTTAGCTATCTAGAGGCATATGCTATAACTTTCCTCTACTGCATCAACACACACCCAAGTCTGATCCTTGAAGCATCACAATACACCACGAACCCATCAGTACCCTCTGGTAGAGTTAACACCGGTGCTGAAGTAATTCGGGTATTCAACTCTTGAAGCTTTTCTCGCAAGCCTCTGGCCATTGGAATTTCACCTTTTTCTAGGTTAATTTTGTCAAAAGTGCTACAATCGATAAAAAGACTTCAATAAACCTCCGATAGTAGCCGGCTAAACCCAAAAAGCTCTGAATATCTAAAGGATTCACCGGTCTAGGCCAATTCTTTACCACTTTTATTTTCTGAGCATCCACTTTTATACCCTCACTTGGTACACATGGACTAAAAATTCCATAGATTCAACCAGAACTCGCACTTGCTGAATTTGGCATATATGCATAATGTAAAACATAAAAAATAAGAATCTGAGAGTAGGGCTTGCATGCATTCTTTCTGAAATCATGATCTCATCATAGCATAATATAGCATCATAACTGATTAGATTGACTCAAAGCTGAAATCTGATAGTCATGAGTAAAATCTGAACATTGAGTCAAACCTGCTTTAGAACATATATAGATATATAAATCTCAAGAATGATACATGCATACTTGAAATCATATGACACAATGGGAGACTCGTCTTTTAACCGACATACCACGATAGAGCTTATGTGATCCAAACTATCACATTCAAGTGGGTAGAGCCGTCCAAAGCCTGACCAGGGCTAGGGACGATACCATGATATCGAAATCAAGCTCGTGGCAAAATAGGGTAGGGGATAGCTTACAAGGGAGGTCTCGAAGTAATGTATATTATAGTATAATCTATGTTGGCGCGTAGTTCTGAGGCATAGGGTGATCGACCCTTATCCTACTCGGTGCTAGACACTACTCCCAAAATACGCAAATGCTCTCCATCATTTTTCAACGAAGCTTACCATCGTCAATTGACGAAGCTCAATAATCAAATACATCTCAAATATGAAATTATGCATATGAGAAGCTTTAACTCAAACCATACCACAAGCTGAAAGATAATTGGGATCTTCGCTCCAAAACCATGTGGTAAGCTTAATTCAAGAAATCATAAATCATACTTGAATATGTTGGCATTGCCTAATACTTTCTCATGCTTGAAAATACTCGATTCACATAGAAAACATGATTATAAAGATGGGTAGCTTGAAAACATGCTTTTCACCATAATATGTCATTGTAATCATATATTCATCACAAATCTCATCTTGCATGAACTTCTCATCAATGCGCCTTTTAATTTATAAAACTTGAAACATGATTTTAGTTGAAAACATTATAAAACTTGCCCATGCTTCATAATTCAATAGTAGAAACATAATTAAATCATGCCCATGTAGAGAACTAAGGATATTCATGCATTGGGTTAAAACCCCATAGATTTGACATAGGAAATTCATAATTTAGAGAGAGATTGGGCATGGGTGTGAAAGGAATCACCCATTCATAACCCTACATACCTGATTGTAGTCGATTCTTATATTTCTTTGATTGCCCAATAGGAATTGAAGAGAATTTGAAAAAAAAGCCTGATCACCCTATCTAACCTTCTATATTTGTATGCATGAATGTAAATGGCCTAAAATGAACTTAATCCCCTTTAAAGTCATCATTCATAACTCAAAACGACGTAGTTTAGGCCTTTGGATCTTAGAAATTACGGAAAAGCCCTTACTAAATTCGCAGAAAATAACTGCCAGTTAGTCCCCACGAGGGACCTAACGACTCGTCATCTTGGGCCACGACCCGTGGCATCATTCATCGAGTACACTGCTCATCAGGTCTCCAGGGCTCCTAACGGGTGGCTTAACGATTCATTGCTTGGTGACCACAACTCGTGGTCACCACTCGTCAGGTACACTTCCTATGACTTCAAATAATTTTCATCCAGCTGGCTACAACTCACTCCATGAATCATGGTGATTGACCATGGCTCATGGGTGCCTTCTGTAGGGTACACTATCTTGCCATTCCTTTTTTCTCAATCACCACTCGCCACGACTGATCTAACGACTCATGGGGCCTAACCACGAGTCGTGTTCACATCCCTGGGGATCCCATTTCCCAATTTTCAACTCATCACCTGAGCCTCACCACGAGTCACATCACGACTCGTGGGCTGCTCTCACGGGTCACCTCAAGACCTGTTTTGATACCTGATGCCAAATTTTAATTTTTCTCCATTTCAACTCTCGAATCTGATCTTTGGGCTTCCGGGGTATAACAAAAAGCAAATATAACAAGTAGATAGAGAGAAAGAACCTCCTGGGTTGCTAAGCACAATCGTCCTCATCATCAGGATTGTAATCCTGATCCTCATCCTCATCATCCTCACCATCAACCTGCATGGCGCTCTTAGTAGCATCATCCTCCTCATCCATGTCCAAATCATCAACTCTGTCAGTTAGCATCGTGGCCTCATCATCATCCAAGGGCTCCTCAAAGTCTGGGCCCACTCTGCACATCAACATAGCACTCTTTGTGAGTGGGTACCTTGTCTCGAAGGCTGACTTCTCCTCATCTATTATAGGTCGACCTCCAAACCTCAACTGCAAATCTAGCATCCCAAATATGCGACCTTGAAAACTTTCATCACGAGCTTGACGATCAACTATAGTGAGGAGTGGAGCTGTGGAAGTGATGGTATCCTTCACCTTTGTAACATCAATCATCTTGCTTGATAGATGTCATACTAGAGGTTGACGAAGGTCTGTCTCCCCCTCCTTAATACCTACCTCTCGCAAAAACTATGTCAAGAGACTGCGTAGCAATATTTCCACCTGCAGTTGTCCCTCGATCTCCTCATATTATCCTGAAGAACTGCATGAAAGTTGATTGGTATCCCTTTCATAAGCATGTATACCAGCACAACCCACTTGCTAGTAATGTCCAACATGTGAGTCTCGAGGAGAAACATGGCACAAGCTAACTTCACCCAATCTTTCGCCTCCTTGTTCAAGTAGGAGAACACAAGTGTGGAGTGAGTGCCCTTGTGGTCCTTTCCCCAACGAGTAGATGAATACTCACCACATAGAGTGTGATGGATGTCGCGGTAAGGAGTCTTATCAAGCAAGATAAAGTACTCTGAAGGGTCTACCTCAAGTGTGCCAAGAAAAGCATTGAACCTATAGTCATTGAACTGCACTACCTGACCTCTCAACTTAACCTTGGTGCTCTCTTCAAATGACATGTCCCAGTTTGCATAGAACTCCCTCACCAATGTGAGGTTGTACTCCTCCAGCTCAACAAAGATGTATCCAACTCCCAACTCCCAGACCTTATCCCGGATGGTTGGGAACTCAAGTGCAAGGTGACCCTCATCAATCCAATTTTCAGGAGAATACTTCGCCTCCTTATGTGTGCTAAATTATGTAAGTTAATGAGGCTCTACGTCTTTTCTCCAAATCATCTACCAGGGCCAGCCTTGGCCGCTGATGAACTAGCTCCCTTAGTGCCTTTTCGAAGCCTCTTGAGGCTTGGGTTAGCGATCACCACTTCCTTTCCCTTCGATTCCATGACACCTGCTAATCAGAAAATAAAAACTTTACAAGATTAGTTTGTGAATAACAAGACTAACTAATTAAGTGTTAGAGGTGAAAAATTGACCCCACACTTAATTCACTAGCATATTGATATAGTCTACTCAAGACTTCCCCCATCATCATCCAACTCTCCCCTAACTTTTAGCTTTTCAAGAATGCCTCCTTTTGGACATCCCTCTCATTTCCCCTCCTTCAATTCATAATTGAAGTAACTCATACATGGAAGTAGCTATATTCAATTTATTCAACAACCAACAATCAATTTACTACCATCCATAATTAATTAACATGAATTGTCAACAACTCAAGATTCTTCCTATTTAAGAATTTAAAAACTATGTACTTTCTCTCTCTTCAATTAATGTAACTACCCACCAAATTCATGAATTTCAATTCACCACCCCCATTCATCTCCATAACTTCAAATCACTATATTCAACAAAAAGTAATTTACCCAACAAGGACAACACATTATCATGAAAGAATTTACGAAATTAAAGCTCATGAAACCTACAATATGAAACTTAGCTTTTTACCAACAATAGTGATTTGGTTCTTTAATCTTGGGTAAAAAGGGTGAGGCTCCCAGGGTCCTTCAGCTTTTTAGGAATTTTTTTCTGAACCCGAGAACTGCTCTCTTCTGTGAGAGCCACAGTTTCAAACTCCATTAACCTTCTCTTATTGGACACAATGTTCTTCAGGTACTTGTCATACTTAGGAACTTCCTGCAAAAGCTCCTCCAAAGATAAGTTAACATGTACCTGTTTCAACACATCAAGAAATTTATGGCAGGCTGAGTCCTCTTTCTGCTTCTTAAACCTTTGTGGAAATGGGAGTGGTAGTGTGGCTACTACAACTTTTGGTTGTGAGTTGCTTGACTCACCAAACTCACTCTCGCACTTCACAACCTGCTGATGAGCCCGTAAGTGTACGGGTCGTACAAGTAATATAGTGGCTCTTTTTAAGAACCGGAATGTCGAACCCACAAGGACAGGACTATGGGGTGAAACCTTTTCAAGTGTTA
>JACEIK010005234.1:94366-113082 GCA_018107945.1 Datura stramonium
CTGCTTAAGAGCACAAGTTTCCAAAGTCCTCATTTCTTTCTTAAACATCATGTCCGATCAAGCGCACAAAGTAAAACTGAGAGAGAGAGTATAATACATAAGTCAAAATTAATATCTTAAACTCCACTTGTAGTCAAATCCCGTCATATAAAGTGTAACGAAGCTAGTACAAACGAAGTGAAGATTATGCAAAATGCATAGACATGTTAACGTGTTTGAGAAATTTATCTTTCTTGGTTTTTGTAGGATTTGGTCGATATCAGGAATCTTTCTCTGGTTTATACTCTTGCTGGAGGTGAAAACTGAATCATCAACTGTCTTCTTCATAGTTTTGGCACTATTATTTCTTGCATAGGGTTGGTGAGTTTGTGTTTTGATTGTAGTTGATTGCATTGACTGTGCTGCTGAGGCGTCGGTAGTGAATGCTGTAAACGAAGGGATAGAAGCAGCCAGAGCCCTTGTTCCCATCCGTAGGCCTTGGGTAATGATCAGTGTTAATGACGATGAAGATCTTCATTTTCGTAAAGCTGGTAACTTCCCCCACACCTTGACTTGAACCAGCATATTTGTCCTTTTTGATACTCATAATCTTGGTTACCTGTTGTAGGGGTAAGAGTTTCTTGCTTTCTTTTACTATAAGTAGGTTTCTGGTGGGAGCCCTGCCGCAGATAAAAACATGATATTTAAGTGGAGAAGGATAGAGTCCATTATCTACTGAGTTTGAACCATGTGCTAGTTGGGAATCTCTTGGTTATAAAAAAAAAAGTAGGCTTCTGATTGGAGTGCATAACCTTCTGAAGCATTGGAAACTTCATTGAGTATTTATGAGATTTGATTATTCTTGTTTTAAGAACATTGTCATCCATATTCAGCCTTTCATATAGGTATTTTAAAATTATCATTGAACCTTACTTTACCAAACATTGCACAATGGACCATCAGAAGAATTTAGCCCAAAGAACTCTAGTTTAATCAAAAAGAGTAGTTTCTAATGCATGGTCATTTTCATGGGATTCTATCATTTGTCAATCTCCTGAAATGGGCAGATAGTCACCCTTTTGAAAGATGAATGGTACTTGTTAAATTAGCTTAAGGACCCGAGATTGTATTTTACCACGAAGGTATTACTCATGGATCACTGAAAGTATTTCTAAATAAGATGTGTTTGTTAAATACTCCAGTTGTCTATGATATTGTTGCAGAATTTGATCCGGATGATTGCCCCTGGGATTGTGTGAGACCTTGTGAGAAAGTCTGTCCTGCTAATGCAATACTGCAAAAGGTTCTCTCCCTTTCAAATTCCCTTGATTTATTCTATCATACACTTAACCTTGTCTCTGTTAACCTGTCACATTCGTTTTAAAGCTTATTCATGTTTATTTCTAAAGGCTACATCTATCAACTGTAGCAGGGTGGAGTTTTGGCTGAGCGCTGTTATGGTTGTGGTCGTTGCCTTCCAGTTTGTCCATATGACAAAATAAGTGAGTTCCATAAATCTGATCACTTGTCTCTCTACCCTCCCCCACCCCTACCCCACAACAAACAAAAATAACTGCTTGTCTCTCTGTCGCCATGCTTTTGACGTGCTGCTGCTCATCTATTTTCACCTCTAGCTCTGTAGCCTGTGCTCTTTTATGTTGTTTTTGTGCACATTGAATTCATGAAAAAATCTTTTGTTGATTTAGGAGCTATTACATATGTGAGAGATGTTACTGCTACAGCTGAACTTCTTGAAAGGGATGATGTTGATGCCATAGAAATTCATACCAGTGGAAGGTTAGCATAATTTTTTTTTGGGTTGATACATTCCCCGAAATCATTCAAGTGTGAATTTTCACAACTTATTTATTAAGACACAAACTTAACCTGTAGAATATGTACCTACTCAAAATATATTGCTGCAATACAATCCGATTTGGGTTCTCCTAAATTCTGTTACAACAAAAATTACAAACAAAATGCAGAAATGGTTCTATCTTCTAGGTTTTTAAGGATAAAAGTTCGACTCCCATGGTTTTCAAGATTAGAGGCCACATTATCAAAATGACAACAATTTGTAGCTAGAAAGTTTATCTTATGTGCATTCTCATTTTTTTTGGGTATAGGGAACCTGCAGTTTTTAAAGAACTCTGGACTGGGTTGGGGCACTCAACTGCAAATCTGAAGCTCGTGGCAGTATGTGAAGTTGTTAAATTTTCCTGATCTCTGATGGCTAGATTAAATACTATCATTTATTAAGTTAAAAAAAAAAGTTCTTCCATTTCAAAAAGTTAAGAATTTTGTTTTTTATCATGATGTCCTGCAGGTTAGCTTTCCAGACTTGAGAGATTCAACCATATCTGCAATGAAAGCTATGTACTCTATAATGGAAGCCAACATACAATGCTTCAACTTATGGCAGGTGCAGATCATGTATCCTATCACAATATTGATTTAGAAGTTAAGACTCTCCAAAGATATTTCTCACCATTTCAATAATCATCATAATTGAAGTTGGATGGTCGACCAATGAGTGGAGATATTGGGCGAGGTGCCACGAGAGATGCAATTGCTTTTGCACGAAAACTGGCCTCTGCTGGAGACAAGCCTAAAGGTATGCACATAGAAATAATTGTTTTGCTAGTGTATATGGAAGTTTGGTATCACCGTCATACTACAACTCATTGTTGCTATAAACTATTGTGGGGCTGCAATTTGAAGTTTTTCTTCCTACTTTATAGGTTTCCTTCAACTGGCAGGTGGTACAAATGCTCACACAATAGAGGGTCTGAAAAAGGAGAAATTATTCCAAACAATAACCATACATGGTATTAACTCCAGAATCCCCACTTTATTAAATTCATATTCCACACAACACTGAACTTTCAAGATCAATTTGCACATTTCTTCAGAGGCTTCAAATTATGAGACGATTCCCTCGAGCTCCTTACGTTCGCCAACTGCTTTGATCGCTGGTGTGGCCTTTGGTGGCTATGCACGTAAGGTTGGTCCTTATTGCCAATTATGGAAATTATTCTAGTCTGTGCAATCAACTGCATAGGCTATATACTGTGGCAGGTTCACAATTTCATCTTTCTTATTCTCTTTTTCCTTCAGATAGTCGGTAGGATTTTGAATTCAGTGCAAAGCCATCATGGACTTGCTCACGTTGAAGATTTCCCCGAGCAACTTCTGCAGGCCATTATTGAATCACTTGCTCTGGTTGGAACTGTTAAATGTTACAACATCCAGAAGCAGGTCACTTAGAATGTATTTGAGGTTGATACACCAGAAGGAATTTAAAAATTAAAACTACGAGGTTTTCGGAAGCCTATCCCAAGATTGACATTTATAGTCTTGGGTACAAAAAACAGGACAAAGGTCAAAATCAAAAGATGACAGTGGTATAGCTCAAACAGACGTAGAAACAAATACCTGAGTGGAGAAGGATCAGTTTGTACACATGATTACAGGGGAAGGCTTCAAAATTTTGATTCAACGGTGTGCTCTCTAACCTGAAGCTCTTCAATTGATTCATTAGCTACTTTGCTAATATTGCTGAATGTATCTATTCTCCGGTAATATTGTTAAATGCTATTAAGTGCTTTATTACTTAGATTGCTTCAGCTGAATGTTACACTTGACCTTCCTTGCAAAAAACCATTATACATATATTACTAAGTTCATTTACTTTCCAGTCATGAAATTTATCAGCCAAACATGTCTATTTTCTAGTGTCAAAATGCTATCCCATGCAAAGAATTCACCGCGGTTCCAACTGACTGTAGTGCTACAACTAAAAATGGCCATCATAAGGACCAAGTCATGCCATGGGATCTTTAAAACTTGTGATGCCTATTTTTTTCATGCCAATATTGATCTTATGATATACAACTTCATATGGAAATACAATGACACGAGCACACAACACTTGCACGAGTTGTATAGCAGTCTTTTGAAATCTTATTGTTATTAGAAAAATCTGCTCTATTTTGTTCTTGTTTGGTTAACACTTCTATCATCTAGTTTTCCATGTCCATCCTCTGTCCATTCCTTGTTTTCCCCTTTTTTTGTACTTTCTCTGATTAAGCTTCGCGTGGTCATGTCCTTGTTAGGAAATTCTTAGCATCGTGTGAAGGCTGCAAACAGAACCTGTACAGCACACAATTACTTGAACTCTGGCCTACAATTAACGTGTGAGTTAACAAAGTGCTGTTCCAGCAAAGCCAAAGGGATAATTTGGTGACAGAGTCATGACCAGCAGTTGATTTGAAGAATCCAGCACCAGTTCTAACATGTGGATTTACAAGTTTCATCTAGTCTTAGAAGATACAGTTAAAGTCATCTATCTGCCGAGATGTATGATTTCGAGTAGTTATTTCCAAGAAAGGTTGAGCGTTTGGAAATGCAATAGCGGGAAGAGGGTGCTATTGGAATCAATCATCGTCCCCACAGACTACAACTGATGTCAAGTTCAATCACTTGGCCCGACGTCTTGTCACATTTAACTCCATCCCATAAGCAGCAAACTCTGCTCATATTCCATGAAAGTGTTTTTGGATAGGATCCTTTACCATAATAATCACAAATATTAGATGACCGTGCTCGACTTGGACAAAAAATTCTGATCAAAGCATTTCCCTTCTAAAATTCAAGAAAATGCTTCTCATCAAGTGTTTATGATTACTACGGTCAGGAGTCTTATCCAAAGACACTGCATGGAATATGAGAAGAGATTGTTGTCTATGGGATGGAGTAAACGTGATAAGATGTGGGGGGAAGTGATTGAACGTGACCCTAGTTGCAGGGGCGAGGTGATCGAGTCCAATAGCACTCTATTCCTGCATTTGGTATCACACTTGTAAGTTGCAACTCCATGTTAAAGCCAGTGTATGAACTCTAGAATTGTATTACATGGGCAGAATAATGTTGAAATTATGTACAAGGGGGTCGTTTGATAGCTGGTTTGGAGGTGAGTTTTTCATGTATAAAATTAATACAGTTTTTGATTTGCAATTTAGAAATCCGCATAACTAATATATGTATAAGTTATGAGAGAATATATGTATTATTTTATGTATAATGAAGGTGGAGTAACTAATGCATGAATAACTAATACTCATACAAAATTATATATATATATTTCCTCATAACTAATCGCTGCATAACTTCAACCAGCTACCAAACGACTCCTAATATCCTACATTCGGTAGAGGAAATGATTTCTTGTTTCACATCTCTTATGTGTGAAAATAAAGATCTCATACAAAATTATTTCTTCTCGTAAAGGAAATGCTTATAAAGAAATTAATCTATAATGACCTTATAAGTAAACTGATAGTATAAATATTTTTTTATCAAATCGATGCATAGAATTTAAACTCTATAAACATAAAGAAAGATGAAATTACATTACTTTGTAAAATTGTAATGCATACAAAACAATTATATTGATTATATAAAACAAGTAGGTTAAATTATATTTTTGATTATATAAAATTTAATTTACATAGTTTTAGTGCATATCAAATTCAGATTAATCCTTTATTTTAACTTATTATTAAGATTTGAGACAAACCAAAAATAATTATAAAATTTAAAAAGTTCACCAATCAGTCAAAGATGGAGTGCTGCTGGCCAAAAAAAAAAAAAAGGAGTTTAATGTAGAAAAAAAAAACACAAAAATCATGAAAACTTCTCAATCATATAATAATAAAAAAATGAATGATGGCTATTGAAATTAATTTATTATTTCATTACACTTCAGTGGATATATTATATATTTATAATTATATGGTCATATTAGGTTGCTTGCCTTATGTTTGTTTTTTCTATAATTTGCCGCAGCTTGAAGATGCTTGCGGTTTCCGATATTCATTTTAAAGTTCGATTAATTTATTAGATAATAATTATTAAATGAACTTATTTGGTACAATAACAATATATTAGTATGTATTTACTCTTATTTCTATTTCATGAAGGTAGAAAAATTATTTTCAATAGATTTTCAATTTAAATAATGCATAATAAAATCTAGCACGGGAAAGGTAGCTCGGTGCACTAGAGCTTTCGCTATGCGCGGGATCTGGGGAATGGCTGAACCACAAGGGTCTATTGTACCCAACCTTATTTTGCATTTGTACAAGAGACTGTTTCCACGGTTTGAACCTGTGGCCTTTTGTAGAAATATAAAGTAAAATTATGTATAATAAATTTTTGTGGTCGAGATCTTTCCCGGACTCCGCGCATAACAGGAGTTTTAGTGCACCGAGCTGCCCTTTTTTTAAAAAAAGAAAATCAAATATGAAAAAAAAAAATAGTAATAAAGCAATCATGCTGAATACAGTAAAAAAAAGTAATACTTACAATATATAACACGATAATCAAAGCAAAAACAAATACGCTCAATCAAAAAACTATACCTTACAAAGATTTTGAAAAAATATATTTGTATAAATTGCAAGATTTTTTTTTTTTAAGGTTTGTAAATTCTTGATTGGACTTCTGCAGTAAGAATTTGACTAATAAAAAAAAGATTTATTCATAAATGATGGCTAAAAGTTTTGACACTATTTGTGGAGGCTTTCAACAATGGCAAGTAGAAGAAAAGTTTTAGTGTGTCTATATTTTATTTTCATAGTATTTTATAACAAAGAAAAATGGCACATTTGGAATTAAATAACACTTCTTTTACCCTTTAGTAATTGATGACGCCGCGCAGGGCTCATCAATCCTTTGTGATATTGTCATAGTATATTCATATACTGTCATGGTATTACTAAGGAATAAGCAGTCCTTCAGGGATACACTTCTTAATCATGCATCATACCATCACCATATATTCATATATTAACATGGTATACTTTATGATCCNATATTAACATGGTATACTTTATGATCCCATCGCAATATATTTATATACTGTCATGGTATACAACATGATACCATCATAGTATATTCATATACTGCCATGGTATTTAATGCGCAAAAAACCTTCAAACTCATGAGAGGGCACGAATTGTAATTATTTTATGCTGATGGAGTATTGCGGGTAATTAATATAAAACGATCTATTTTTACGTAGTTAGTTTAGCTTTTAGTGTATCTTATGTACTTTTCCCCACTCTTTATCGTGTCCCTAGTGAGCATAACTTTTTATCGGTTAGGCTCTTATAAGAGTAGAATATGAGAACGATCTTCATCTCCCATATCAAAAAACTTAGTTATTCGTGAGTGAAAATTTATTTGCATTAAAATAGTCTAAATATAATATATCGTTTACCTAACGAGACCAACACAAAATTTAATTATTAAAAGTTAGATAAATTTAGTCAAAAATCACCAAAACTATAATTAAAATTTACTAATAAATTTAGGAATTAAAAAGTGCAATTATTCCTTTGATAAAATGTGTTTTGGGTACTAAGATGATGTGGCCATATTCTTTTGACAAACTTTCTCTAGCATTTGATCAATTATGACTAGAAAATGACACTTAATTTGAAACTTCATTAAAATTAAATTATCTTTTTGTTCTTTTCATTTATGGTGTCCCATATTTTATTTATTTTTGCCTACTTTTTATATTTATATTATTTTTCTTTCCTTTTGTTTGGCACTCTCTATTTTACTTTGATTCAACTCTAAGCATAGCCCACAAACTTAGCTCCTACCATTAGGTGTATTAAATTTTGGTAGCATCCAATAATGAAATGTAATAAATTATATGTAATTTTTTTTTTAAAAAAATAACTAATTTAAATTTATGCCGCATAGAATTTAGTATAAAAACTCTCTGTATTTGAACTCGAAATCTCTAAGTAAGATAAAGAGATCTATTGAATAATCCCACGATGAAAAAGGAACAGTGGTCTCTTTATATGGTATGAGACAATCTTTCTTCCGTGAGCTAGTTTTTTAGGTTAAGTTCAACATTCATTTTTTTTACATGGTATTAGATCAGAACCTATCTCAATTATCGGCTAAGAATGTTGGGTCCAGTGATTGATAGTTATTGCGGTAGTGATGATGATGATTGATTGTGGCGATCGACGATCGTGAGGGTGGATATAATAGTTGATAAATGATTAGTAGTAAAAGTGAATGAAGTTGTGAACCAGAGGTCCTTTGAGCTAAAATTATTGTGTTCGGCTGAATCTATAAGACCATAACCAACACACTAGCTCCACCGCGTATAAATGTTATCTTTATGCAAGTATTTAAATGCATAACATCTTAATAATAATATTAACAATTTATTATAGGTCTTAATCATTCGATTCGATTAACCTAATCATAAAAATTAAAAAAAAAAATTAGGCGTGAACTAACTACCTGGCGCACGTGAATAGTTTCTTGTGTTCTTTCAAGGTTGGCTGCTGTGTCCCTCTTTCTCTCTCTTACTAATGTTTTTCTTTCTCTGTCGTTACATCCAACTCTTTCTTGGTTCTTCTGTTTCTCTCTCTACAATTCATGTGNCTCCCATCTAACTATCTTCCACCATTCACCAACCACCTAACTATTTTCACTCACCTCAGCTCTACTTACAGGGGCAAAAGTTCATTTCTTTATCCCAATTTTGATCTAGAACATCATATACTTGGGGTACATTTCTGAATTCTGTATTTTGTTTCCCTTTTTCAGTTTTTTTTCCCTTTCTGTGAATTCTTAATGTTGTTTCGGAAATTGGGATCTGGGTGTTTGTTGTTTCCTGTTAGAAGGTACATTTTTTTTGATTACTACTAGTAGTAATTTTGTTTCCTAAAAAGTTTCTCTCTCTCTTTTTTTTTTGAGTATGGGGATCTGGGGTTCTGTCGTTTTAACTGTTGGATTCTTGATTCTGGGTTCCTGTAAGGAGGTACATTTTTTTGATTTTGCTAAAAAGTTTCTCTTTTTTTTGAATCCTTGTTTTTTTTTTTTTTGGGTATGTGATCTGGGTTTTTGTCGTTTTACTGTCGAATTCTTGATTCTGGGAAACTTTCTGATAATCCGAAAAGGTTTTTGGTCCTTCATTTTTTGAACACTATGTTTGTTTCCTCTTCGACTTGAGATCTTGTGATTTTACTGTTGGATTGGCGATTTGGGTTTCTGTTTGTTAATGTAAAACTGCTGAAGTTGCTGAATTTCTCTTTTGTTTGGTTTGTTCGATGTTTACGAGGTGACATGCTTTGATTTGTTGTTATAAATGTTTGATCTAAGAAAGATCTGCTTTAATGGACATTTAAAGTTGTAGTCTTTTTGGAGAATGAAGGTGCAGTTCTTTGATTTGGTTCACGTGTTAAAGATCTGATCTTTTTACAAGTTTTTAGTAATATCACGTGGTTTTGAATTATCATTTGTACTCGGTTTCAAGCTTTGAAAACAGCCTCTTGCAGAAATATAGGGTAAGACTGCATACAATAGACCTTGTGGTCTGGTCCTTCCCCGGACCGTGCATAGAGGGAGCTTAGTACACCAGGCTGTCTTTTTTTTTTAAAAAAAAGTTGCACTCACCTTTGTCATTGCTTGTAAGCTTTTCCTCATTCAATCAACTATTCATTTTGAGCACATTGAGTTTCACTTTCTTATCATTTATACTTAGTTCTGATTTTCACCTATCACAGGCCGGATTGTAGATTAGTCTTTGGTTTACTTGAACTCAGGGGCGATATATCCTAGTTCTGGTTTGTTTTCTTTTGTTAAAGGTCAATTTAGGAAAACCTCTAAGGGATCACCTTGTTCTATATATATTTTTTTCTCCTGGTGTTTGTATGCGTTTAGAAATGGTGGTTTTGGGTGGATAACTTGGGGGAAACCTTGGTAAAGAAAGATGCTCCGAATAGCGGAGGATCCAGGATTTAGATTTGATGGATTCAGTATTTATTGTTCTCATCACTGAATTCTTTTCACTTTCCCAATTATAGATTCAAATCTTCGTATCTATCAAAATTTTAGCAATTTTTCGCTCTCTCTCTCTCTGAAAGATTACTAGGTTCAGTTGACCGTTGAAACTACATTGCATCCAGCTCTGGCTGCAAATACCATTTCTAATCATACATGAATACTCATTGCCACCCAAATCCTGTAAAATATAGTGTTTCACTTCCAGATCCATATCCACCTGTTGAGATATTGTTTTGGCAGTAGTCCTAAAAGTCCTGCGCTGTTTCTCTCATGAAAAACTTTATTTTGATGGAATTAAGCTTAGATGCTTGTGCTGATATTGTAACTTTTCCGCAGGTCTCGATTAAATCAGCAGAATGGCTACTGGACAACTTTTCTCCAAAACTACACAAGCTTTGTTCTACAACTACAAGCAGCTTCCTATCCAACGGATGCTTGACTTTGATTTCCTTTGTGGTGTGTATTACATTCCCACTCATTCATTTTTCTAGAAACTAAATGTGCTTACAGCATTTGTTGTCATAAGGTATCATTCACAATCTTATAATTTTTTTTGAATTTATAGGGAGAGAAACACCTTCTGTTGCTGGAATTATCAATCCTGGTTCTGAGGGATTCCAGAAACTCTTCTTTGGTCAGGAGGAAATTGCAATCCCAGTACATTCTACGTGCGTTAAATTCATCCCTTACTTGTTTGTTTCGGTTATATTTGTTTTCTTTTATTGGTTATATTTCCATGACACAACTGTGCTTTTTATTTTTTATCCTGATATTCTAAAAGTACCTGATTTGGCAGTCATTTTCAGTTTGGTCCTATCCCACTTTGCTAGTTGTATTTAATCTTGGTACAAATTTAATGTTGATAGGTCTAAACATTTTGCTCCCAATTTCTTGCAATTGGGGTTTCCAAATATCCAATGAGATCATGTGACTTTCTAACTTTTGGTTCCACTTTATATCATTTGAAAGCTGTGCAATGTAAACACACATGTCGATGGACTTGTTGCCTTAGTTTCTCAATTTTGAACGACATCAGATAAATGGATAGTCTTAATTTTAAGCTATTTACCAACCACCAAAGTAAACATACGTATAGTGTATATGAATGAACTTTGCCTTCTTTACAGACGTTGGTTGTGGATTCTTTAATTTTGATATTTATTTTGCAATATTTACCCATTCTACAGCATTGAAGCTGCCTGTGCTGCTCATCCCACAGCTGATGTTTTCATAAACTTTGCCTCTTTCAGAAGGTTGGTACTATTATACATCCTACTGGTTTGTTCTTTCTTTTTAAAACATCTGAAACTACAAAAGATTTTCTCTTAAATCTGATCTATGCCTTCTTAATTAATTGCAGTGCTGCTGCTTCCTCCATGTCTGCTCTAAAACAGCCAACCATCAGAGTTGTGGCTATTATAGCTGAAGGTGTTCCTGAGTCGGACACCAAGCAGCTTATTGGTTTTGCAAAGGCAAATAATAAGGTATACTGATCCACATCATATCTCCGTGTCCTTCAGCATTTCGTATTTTTTTCTTTTTCGGCTACATTCTTGAGTGATGTTGCATACTCAAGGGAGAATTAGCATCAATGCACCAAGGTGCTATTTTAATTATTACCAAATCTTACATATCATGGTTATTTTCTCCTGGAGTCAATAAGTGTTCTTATCAATGAGTTTCATATTTCAGAAGTTAACATGCACATTTTTCAGGTAGTCATTGGTCCAGCTACTGTCGGAGGGATTCAAGCTGGAGCTTTTAAGATTGGTGATACTGCTGGAACAATTGATAACATTATCCAGTGCAAGCTTTACAGGCCTGGATCTGTGGGCTTTGTCTCCAAATCTGTGAGTCATTGTAGCAAGCCTTTCATCTTTCTTCACTTAACTCATCTATTCTTGCTGGAGTTACAGAACAATGAGACAACGTTTTGTAGTTTAATGAGTACTGACTTTTATCTTAATATATAGGGTGGTATGTCTAATGAATTATACAACACAATTGCCCGTGTGACTGATGGAGTTTATGAAGGTTGGGCATTCTAAATCCTGAATTATTTTTTTAGAACATTTTTATAGTTATTCATATTTAGAAAAATAATATGAGTGAATTTTTGGTCTGCGCAGGAATTGCAATTGGTGGGGATGTCTTTCCTGGATCTACCCTTTCTGATCATGTTCTGCGCTTCAACAACATTCCACAGGTAACTGATTTGTAGTGAAATCCATGCAAGCTATCCTGAAGGTAAATCAATTCTCAATTTTCCCAAACTAAGAAAAGATNTCCTGGATCTACCCTTTCTGATCATGTTCTGCGCTTCAACAACATTCCACAGGTAACTGATTTGTAGTGAAATCCATGCAAGAGATCTTTGTAAAATGATTCCAGCTAAATTCTTCCTCAGCCATGTTGCCAATAATTCTTCAATTGACCTCGTTTTCTTGTGCATAGTGAAGTGCTAGTTTTATATCTTTATCGCAGTAAAGCTCATAACAAATCCAAAGCTTTTTGAGACATAGTAGCTTGCTAACGGAGAACTTTCTGTTGTGGTGTGAGATGTAGATGTCCAAACAAAGATACATGAATGACTTAAGGTTTTTCCTACCAAGCTGCAATAGTTTGTCTAAGAAGAATACAAGTAGGGAATTACTAACCAACAAAGAACAACAGAAAACAGAATAAAAGAGAAGCCCCTTGAAAGCTTAATGGGGCATGATCAACTATATATTTTGTCATTTTGCATAATTTGATCTCTTTTTTCTTATGCTTTGGTAAACTTTAGGTCAAAATGATTGTTGTACTTGGGGAACTCGGTGGACGAGATGAGTATTCCTTAGTTGAAGCCCTTAAGCAAGGGAAAATCAACAAGCCTGTTGTTGCATGGGTCAGCGGTACTTGTGCTACACTCTTCAAGTCAGAAGTACAGTTTGGACATGCGGTGAGCTATTTCCCTTTATTCCTCAGTTCTCCTAAAATGCTGATAAATATCTCTTTAAATATTGAGAGCTGATTTCATTCTCAAAAGAAAAAAAGTATCGACAACTGAGAGCTGATTATGAAGTAGTTTTCTGCCTCTACTTTTCCCTTGAGGAGAGGCAGGATAGGAATAGTATCTAATTGACTAATATCACAACTTGTCTAGTTCACACGTGAAATCTAACTTTGCTTGAGACTCTCTTACTAGGGTGCGAAGAGCGGTGGCGAAATGGAGTCTGCACAAGCTAAGAATCAAGCACTCAGAGATGCTGGAGCTACAGTTCCCACTTCATATGAAGCTTTCGAAGGAGCAATCAAAGAAGCATTTGAAAAGCTGGTAAGTCTCTTGATATTGAGCACACTCAATGATAATTCTTCCACTTGGTATTAGTTTTAATAGGTTTATCTGGTCGTTTTGATAGGTCTCGGAAGGCAAAACAACTCCTGTAAAGGAAATAAAGCCACCACAAATTCCTGAGGATCTCAACACAGCAATTAAGAGCGGGAAAGTTCGAGCCCCCACTCATATTATTTCCACGATATCTGATGATAGAGGTATTGACTGAATTTGACTTATTATCATTGGTTATTTTTCTTTTTTTGATGGCTGAACAAGAGTCCGAACCAATGCTGAATTGTCTTGCATCTCTATCTATAGGTGAAGAGCCATGCTACGCTGGTGTACCCATGTCATCTATTGTGGAGCAAGGATTAGGCGTCGGTGATGTCATTTCTCTGTTGTGGTTCAAACGCAGCCTCCCCCGTTATTGTACACGTTTTATTGAGGTAAGTTAGGTGTGATTGCACTGTTAATGTTCTTAGCTAAAATTATATAATTTGCTTATATTGGACTACATGTTCTCCCCCTCATGTTCTGTTTCTAAACATCCGTTTCTTGCGGTTGGTTCGACTTGGCAGATTTGCATTCTGTTGTGTGCTGACCATGGTCCCTGTGTCTCTGGTGCTCACAACTCCATTGTAACTGCCCGTGCTGGAAAAGACTTGGTGTCATGTCTTGTTTCTGGTATGTCATAATTTATTTTTAATGTTGTTATTTTACGGGTTTATCATTCAATTAGAATTGGAATAATGTGGTTTGGTAACAGGGTTGTTGACTATTGGCCCACGATTTGGTGGTGCTGTTGATGATGCTGCCCGATACTTTAAGGATGCTTACGACAGGGTGAGACCTTACGATCTAAGCTACTACTAGTAGAGTAGAAACAGTTCCTGCTACTCCCTTTGAGTGTATGGATGAATAAACGTTTGCAATGCTTCATTTGTAGGGTCTAACACCATATGAATTTGTTGAAAGTATGAAGAAGAAGGGCATTAGAGTGCCAGGAATTGGACACAGGTAGCGTTTCTCGTAACTCATTATTGAAATTAAGTGAATTTAGTAGAAGTAACAGTACATATCTAAATGACATTGTAGCATTTCATGCTCGGAGATTCGTGTGCCTCTTTGAATGCTTCTCATGAACTGCATCTACTTCTTGTATGACAGGATCAAGAGAGGTGACAACAGAGATAAGAGAGTGGAACTACTGCAGCTTTACGCGAGGGAAAATTTCCCATCCGTTAAGTACATGGAATACGCGGTTCAGGTTGAAACCTACACACTCTCAAAGGCAAACAACCTAGTCCTCAACGTTGACGGAGCCATTGGTTCCCTCTTCTTGGATCTCCTTGCTGGAAGTGGAATGTTCACCAAGCCTGAAATTGATGAAATAGTAGATATCGGTTACCTGAATGGTCTGTTCGTGCTGGCACGTTCCATTGGTCTTATTGGGTAAGTTGGCTGACCCTTCAAATGCTGCACTTCCATTAAACTATCCGTCGTGTTAAACAATTTAAAACATACCTTTACTTTTTTTGAATCTCAGGCACACATTCGATCAGAAGAGATTGAAACAGCCTCTATACCGTCACCCATGGGAAGACGTTCTCTACACCAAGTGAAGTCGTCGCGCTCAGTAGCAACAAGAAGCAAAAATTTGCCTGCTCACTCTTTCTATCCAGCATTTTTATCCAAGTGTTTTGTTAGCCATTTGTTTGTGATCATTCTTCATGTTTTAGACTGCATTTTTGTGTAAGTTGTTATCAAAGACAACTCTTTTAGTTTAACACGAAGTGTTTTCTTCAATTCCAATATATGAAATAAACACATTTATCTGTCATACCTGCTCGGATAGAACGGGAGAATGTCTATTTTTCAAAGTTGGGGGCGTAAATGATTTTCGCCCCTTTTCGGATTGAGTCAACATAGTATGTTCTTATTGCAAAATATGTTTCAAAAGTCTTGCATGCCAAACTTGTTGGTTAATTAAGATTTTAACAGATTTTCGGACACACCATATACACTATCATGTCTTTAATAGCCTGTAACAATAGGGGTGGACATGATACGATATTGAAAATATTGATTTAGTAAATTTAATTTTTGATTTTTAAAAATGCTATATCATTATCATACCAAATTAAATTTGGTATGCTGCGGTATTCTAAAATTAGGTTTCGGTAATTTTGTGGGATGGTAAATCAGTAACTATAGCTTGTTCGACTTTGACTTATATTCATATAATAGCTTGTTTGACTTTGACTTATATTCATATAATAGAAAATTATGATTTTGGCTTTCAAGAAACGTCTGATTTATATCATATTAACACCGTACTCCGTACACATGTAGAAGTATTCAAAAGAAAGTATAAGCATGCAGTTTCCTTCGTTAATCAATTACATAAAAAGGAAATTTCAATCAAGATAGGATAATCAGTGTTTTAATATCTAAATAATTAGTTTTGTACTAAACTATTTCATATTTGTTAGTATTATAATAATATATACGAATAGTATATGTAACTATGTACTTCAGTATGATATTCAGTATTCTTTTTTATAAGTACCGAATACAGTACCAAATACCAAAATTTTAAAAAGTATACCATATACCGTACCAAATATCATAGCACCAAAACCGCGATATAAAGAATTTCAATTTCGATATGGTATTCGGTATCTATTATACCATGTCCACCCTTATGTAGCAGTGCAACCCAATGGTCAATAAAGTGAGAAGAAAATATGATGATTTTTTTTTCATTTATCTAAATTTTGATAGACACAGTTACCCGTATTTGTGTTAGTATGTGGTAGCATGTGTCAGTTAACTAGTCAAGAAGCGCGTAAGCTAGTCCGGACACCCATCGTAAATTAAGAAAAAAAAAAGAGCAGCTGTTAATTTCCTAAAATTTGGGATATTTTGTTCACTATTTGACATCACTTTTACTGAATTCTATATTGAATCAATTCCAAGAATTCTGGAAGACTCTGTGACATTATTCAACTTTCTTGTTTTAGCACAAAGGTCTGGATGATTGTGGACTGCCACCTGGCGTATGTGGTGATTCGTATACGCGGGGTCAATTCCCGAGACAAATATAAAGAAACACGCAAGCTAATCGGGATACCCCGTCAATAAAAATTTCAAATTTAGAGAGATTGATAAGTGAAATATCACATTTCCATTACAATAGAAAAATAAATATAGGCTAACAAAATTCAATCTTTTGAGAGGCTTGAGATCATGAGAATTGGAACTTGGTATGCGGAGATTCGTGTACGCGCGTTGACCCGAGATGGATTGAGGTTAGTTAATACTCTTTTCGTCCCGTTTTAACTGTTGCTTGAACTCTTTTCACGTTCATTAATTAAAAAACGATAAATACAAAGTATAAGAAGATGAAAGATGAAATTAATAATAGAAAATATTCATATATAAGAAGATGTGTTGGATTTTAGTTATGGAAAGATAGACGAGAACTTTTTCTCAATCCTCGATTAAAGGTCTCGAGTTTGAATCCTAAAGTGAAATCTTTGTTGGAAACCCTTTATCTTAGAGTAGAATTTGTTGAAGCATCCGAATTACTTTGAATCCTAAAATAAGTATTCTGAAGGAACACACTTTTTTTTTTAATTGTATTTTTAAAAGTCCTAAACATAAGATTGATTTGCATTATAAGTAAAAAAATTTATTTAACACATATTTATTTTTTAAAAGGTAAAATCTTAATCGTTTTAAAAATTTTAAATATGAAAATTTTCTATATATTTCAAATAATGAAGGATTTAATATATAAAATTTAATTACTTTAAGTTTTTAAAAATTAAAAAAATAATTAAATGACTATTTTATCAATTGTAAACTTTATTTTAAAAGGATAAAAAAGTGAACAACATTTTTCTATGGAGCTTCATATTTAGAAATAATTTAATTGTAGACTTTTCATCTTGATGTTTATAAGATGATTTCAGCTAAAGAAAAATTCTTTTTTTTCTCTTAATCTATGTGTCTAATAAAATGCATTTACATAAATTAAAACTGAAGAATAATGTAGATTTAACATTTAAAGAAAAACAAAGAAGAAGAAAGTGAAGGAATTCAACATTTTAATGCAAAATGAAGTTATAATCTTTAATAATTAGTTAGTTTAATGAAGTAACGATTGCTATAAGTTAACAAAGTTGTGGTTCATTTTAAAGAGTAAATCGCATTCACTGAATGCAACTTATAAGTTGCATTCAGGAAATGCGATTTATAAGTGCATTCTCTGAATGCGACTTATATATCCCATTCTTTGAAGGAATTCAACGTTTTAAAGTACCAAAAATATTAGGATAATAATTAATTAATAAAAATAGGAAATAATAATTTTTTTCTATTATAAAGTCTTTTAATGAATGACAAACGTTGAATCAATATTTCTAAAGGTGGTCATACTTTTAATATGATATTGATTTAATTATTTTTCTAATATTTAAAACTTCAAAATCAACTAAATTAGGAGTTTATTTGCTTTAAGAATTCAATGTCCAGCGTATAATTTCTTTTTAAGGCAATCACAAAATAAAAAGATGATAATTATAATTATAATACAAGTTTAAATAAGAAAAACATCNCATCTTGCTGTTTATAAGATGATTTCAGCTAAAGAAAAATTCTTTTTTCTCTTAATCTATGTGTCTAATAAAACTCATTTACATAAATTGAAAATTAAGAAATCTCATTTCTTAATTTCTTTTATAGTTTAAGTTAGAAACGAGAAATTGGTGTTAAAGCAATTGTTTTTGTCTTAATATTTTCAAAACGCTTTTATATTTTCAAATCTCTTCTTTTATAAAAGCAATTGATTAAAGGGATGATAAGAGATAAATAAAGAAAAGATAGAGAAGAAAAGAAGAGACAGACAAAGAAACTACCAAAAGTTGCTCTGCATGTCTAATTGTCTTATTATACTATATGAAACTCAAGCTATTCTTTGGGAGATGTAGTTTTAAATATTTTGGATTCATAATATAAGGTATTGGGGATTGATAAGGATGTAGCGCATCATAATAAAGTGGGACAGATGAAATGAAAAAAGTATGATTCTGGAGTTTTGTGCGATAAAAATGTGTCATTAATACTTAAAAGTAAGTTTTGCACAGTGATGGTTAAACCTATTCTGTTGTATGGGGCAACGTATTAGCCAGTCGAGAATATTCATGTTCAGGAGATGGAGGTAGCGAAGATGAGGATGCTCAGATGGATGTGTGGGCATATTAGGAGGTATATGATTAGGAATAAAGATATTCGAGTAAAGTGGAGCGGTCTCCGTGGAGGACAAGATGAGGGAAAGTAGAGTGAGATGGTTCGGACATGTACAGAGGTGATGCAAAAATGCACCAGTGAGTAGGTGTGAGAGGTTGATCATAATTGGTGCTAGGAGATCAGATAGCGAACTAGTGGTAGACCGAAAAAGAATGTGTACGTCAAAAATATCTTTTTTTTTAATAGTTACGATCCACTTAAATGTGTCATGACTTTTCTATAG
>JACEIK010005235.1:3807-31644 GCA_018107945.1 Datura stramonium
CTTCTCTGTGTTTTTATCATCTCCCCTCACTCAAAATAACCTAAAAGTTATTTATACAAGTATTAGAACCTTCTCCTAAGTAAACAGGAAAAACTACCAAAACTGACAGCGCCTTCACCTACAACTCATAACAGCATTGTATGAGTCGTACCTTGACTCGTATGTTGACTAGCTTCTGCTGAATCTGGCTAAGTTTTGAGATATGTTACTACTCGTACAAAGTACCTATGATTCATACATCTTTCCATGGCTTGACCTTGCAATTGATGGCATCTTCTGTTAACTTTCATGGATGGTATGGTACAACTCATACCTTGATTCTACAATCTGTAAGTCCTTGTATCTTGAGTTCTGCCAGTCATCTATTCTTCTGGTCTTTTCCACGGTTCCTCGGTATAGGTCTTAGGTAGGTTTCATGACTCGTGAGAGCCACCTATACTAGGATACTTTCCCTGCGCAATTTCCTCTGGAGCTTTTCACGACTGCCATGGTACGACTCGTACCTAAGTCGTAACTTGAATTTTTCTTCACAATTAGCTCCTGGATCTTTCCACAATTCTCAGTACAGCTAGTACTAGGATGGTATGTATTTTACTGAGATACGTACCGAGCCTCTTTTCTGCATTTTTTTCTCCATCTTTTATACAATTCAACTCAATACCTATTTTCCCTAAAAACAAAGTAAAGCACCTCATATTTGTATAAACATACCTAAGTCCATGCTATTTTTCTAGTTTTAAGCGTAGAAAGTGTTGTATACTTATAGCACATCAACACACTCAACTTAATACTTTTGCATGTCCTCAAGCAAAGAAAACAAAACTAAAAATAACACTTAACTAGAAAATAAACCTAGAATACCTACAGGCAACACAACAAAATTTGCACTATGGACCATAATCTTCTTTTGACCCTTTTTCTGTTCAAACTAAGTCAACTATGCACACATGTAACCACAATCAATGACATACAGGGATCAAGATATGGAATCCAATTATCAGCATAGAATTGAGCTATTACTAATGCTTTTCACACAGATAAATGGTAAAATGCAACACAAACCAGATACCCTCACAGCAAAAGAAGTCCCCAACACTCATAGATATATGATATGACAAACTTGGGACTACACAAATGGGACTCTCACTTTTCTAAAGATGTTTCAAATACTGCACATCGGATACCATAGGTTTTCCTTATTTTCTCTACTTTGGCTCTTCGGATAGCTAAACTACGATTTGTTCGTCTTGTAATGTATGCTTCGGGCTAGCTATGGTAAATATGGAATTTAAAGTGACTAAACCCTCCTTGGCACTACATACTTGTGGCTTCACTTTACACCTTTTTACCCTATTTTCCACATTTTCAACTTTTTCCTCCCTTTTCTCCATTTTTATGCAATATATGGGTGTGGTGTGTTTTTAAGTTTTTCATTCCTCTTTTTTTAATCCTTGTATTTTCTTTTCAATTTTTCTCTTCTTTTTCAGCTATTGTTACACCACACCTCATTTTTAACCTCTTTTCCTTTCTTTTCCATTTTTACCTTCCCAGGATCTATGCACCCCTATTATAGCCACCCTTAACTTAGACATTTTGCCTGGGTTAAGTTTCATAGTGTCCAAAGAGGGACCAGGGCCAAAACAGGTTCATTAAAAATGGGTAAAGTTAATTGGTTAATCAAAGAAAAATGGTTAATTTAAGGCTCAAAACCAAGATCAAGGATTCATCATCATTTGGTAGGGTATTGTTACACTAAAGTGACTAATCAATCAATAACAACCTATGATCATCTCCTAACCAGCTATCCTAAATCCTATACAAAGACCAACCGAGCAAGTTCTTGAACCTAAATGCATTATTGAACTAGGTATTCAACCTCTGTCCCTCATGGTACCGATTTGCATTGAATCTATCTATCCAGTTCATGCACGACTAAACTAAAACTACTCATGCTCATAATTTAAATTCAATATAAAGATCCACAATAGTCATGCAATTGTAATTAAACTACATAGCTAACAACAAAAAATTTCAATAGGGTTAATCTTTTTAAAAAACATCAAACTAGTGAACTTATGGGCTGCAAAGTAATTCTGAGCTACTTATAATTAAACAAGAACACTCCAACATGCCGGTTCTACTATATAGCATGCCCAAGGGAAAATAAATATGGCAAGAAAAACCCTCAAAAGAATCAAAAGTCCCAAAAAAAGTACAAGTACACCCCTCCCCACAAGAGAAAAAACATGTTTCGTCCCCGTAGCATAGAATATATAAACACAAGGCTAAGGGACATACCTGTAGCTACTCAAACTTCACCTTCCATGGGTTGCCTCCCATCAATGCCTGATTTAACATCTCGACACAATATAACTTCCATGATCATTCAGGTATCATTAGGGTACACCGCCTCAATTCCTCTTTTCTCTTTAGTGTCTCCCAGACACAACTTTATCCTTTGCCAATTCACCTTGAAACTCTAACCATATTTATTTTCAAGCTCCACTTCACCATATGGGGACACATTTCTCCACTCTATACGGTCCCATCCACCTAGATTTCAATTTACCAAGATGTAGACAGAGCCTTGAATTAAATAGTAAGACTAAATCACCATTGTTGAGCTCCTTCTTTTCAATCTTCCTGTCATGATAGATCTTCTTTCTTGCTTTATAAATGGTCGCAAACTTATAAGCTCGAAGCCTAAACTCACCTAACTCATTGAGCTGGTCTAGTCTCAACTTGGCTACTTCATTCTGATCTAAGTTCAGCTTTTTCATAGCCTATAACACCTTATGCTCTAACTTTATCGACAGATGGCATGACTTTCCATAGACTAGTTGATATGGAGATGAGCTGACGGGGGTCTTATTAAGTTTCTTGATACACCCGTAGTGCATCATTGAGCTTTCTAGACCAATCTGTGGGGTTGGTATTTACCATTTTGGCCAGAATAGTCTTTATCTCCATGTTAGATACCTCTACCTACCTACTTAATTGAGGTTGGTAGGGTGTTGCAACCTTATTCTTCACACCGTATTTTTCAAGCAGGGTTCCTAAGAGGCGGTTACAAAAGTGTGATCCACCATCACTAATGATTGCTCTGGTAGTACCAAACCTAGCTAATATGTTCTTCCACAGAAATGATGCAACACTTTTTCCTTCATTGTTAGGAAGTGCAATAGCCTCCACCCATTTGAATACATAGTCCACAGCCACCAAGATGTATTTCATACCATATGAGCTAACAAATGGGCCCATGAAGTCAATACCCCATGCATTGAATAACTCTACTTCCAGGATAGGAGTCAATGGCAGCTCATTCTTACGAGTAATGCCACCTTGTTGTTGACACTGATCATATGACTTGGCATAATCATAAGCATCTTGGTGGATAGAGGGCCAGTAATCACACACTATAGAATTTTGTGTGCAGTTTGGATACCACTATGATGAACCCCAACTGGGGATGAGTGGTAAGCCTCCATGTCACGTCCTGAACAAAGACCCGGATCGTAACACGGGACAAAGAGCCCCGAGAGACCCCAAGTTGACCCATGGCATAAGCATACATCTAATCTAAATCAAGAAACTGAATAGTCACAATATAATCATAGAGGATGTCTAACTTGAACATAACATCCGAATAAGAGATCCGAAGCTTAATACATACATATGTATAAAAAGCCTCTAATCATGACAAGTTAATGGGACAAGACTATTCGGGCGTTTGGTAACTACACGCAAGTGCACGTGATCGAACAAGTAGTAAAGTGGCTTAAGTAAGCCAAGTATCGATCCCACAGGAACTAAGCTAAGGTATTAATTAACTTAAGTGCTAATGAACGATATCTTTCATATTGCAGACAACCATAGAAATAAGATTTTGAGAGTTAAGTTTCCTAATTTATAAGATTCTAAGACAAAATTATAAAGTGAGTCTGAACTATAGTAATGAGCAAGCTGAGGTTAAAATGAACTTGCAGGGTAGCAATTTATCAATACAATTCAGTTAATCTTTCCTTCGGTTGCTAGTTAAGAATTATTGCCTATTGATTGGAACTTTCGTCTCCTATCCAACTTAAGAATCATGAACCTTCAATCTACATTTATGTGATAAAAGAATTTCATGTTCTAGCCATACAAAACCGATTCAAAACCGATTCCTTAATTGACTAATAATATTTTCAGATATATTTCTATTCTGAATGTAAATCAATTCTCAATTTACCAAAGTAAGAAGAGATCATATCCTACCAATTCACAACTTTCCAATTTCTTTCCTTTTCAAAATCAAAATTGATTTTAGATATACATTAACATTGGCCAAACATTAATGTGCAAAGTAAGAAAAAGAATTGCTAGAAAATTAACCATTGAAGAAAAGAAGAAAACTGGAAATGATCAACAATTACAATCCACTAAAATTGTTCTTAACTCAGCAAGAAGTGAATTTAGCCACTCATTTGTGGATTAAACATCATCAAATGGTATAAATCATACAAACAATTGAGATAAAAGAGAAAGAGATAGAGAAGAACCTTAGAATTTTCGTCCCCTCAACTGCCTATAACCCACGTTCTTACTCAACCGTCAGAATGTTTAAAATAAAACCTAAGTTTGTTATTTATACTATTGAGAATTTTTCCGAATAACAAGCAACGTGTCACGAAGGATAACGCAACCTCCACCGTAAATTGCCAAATTTAATTCACCCGAGGCAGAATGCCTCCAAGTGATGGCAGGACACGGCTCCATCGCGGAGCCCTTATCTTTGCTGCTCTTCCTTGACCTTTTCCACCCTCTTGTTTCCAAGTCCGTTCCTGATTTTTACCAACATATATCTTAGCTTTCCAAAATTCCATTTTACCTGCAAACAACACTAATCATGTTGGTTAGTATAAATTCACATTTTAACTAAAATCACATGAGAATGCACACATAACGATTGATAAACAAGACGAATTGAAACATTTGAGTATCACTTGGGCATGCACTCGCCCCAAGATCAAAGACCCCAACAAACTCAACAAAACCGAAACTAAAACATAAAGGAAAGCTGAATAGTCTAATCCTCTCGAGAAATGAGGACTCACCCACGATAAGAGTGCTAACCCTGATAAGATGAATACGAGTGGGGCTGAATCTAAGAGCTGGGTCCTGTATCATGAAATGATACAACAAAAAAAGTATGCGGTCGGCAAGGGTGGAATATATTGAGATGCAAGGTAAGTAAAATTGCTAAAGTAAATAAAATCATTCAAAGACAATGCATAATGTAACATAACCATAAGAATCAGGGATTAGGGCTTGACTGCATTCTTTCTAAAATCATGATCTCTTCATAACATAACATAACATAACTTCATAACATCATAACTAACTCAATTGACTCAAAGTTGAATTATGACATTTATAAGTAAAGTTGAAGATTGAGTCAAACTCGCTTTAGAACATGCATTTACATAAATCTCATGAGTAATGAAATATCCATATCTGAAATCATGAGGAAAAATGGGAGACTCATCTTTAACCGACATACCATGATTGAGCTTACATGGTCCCAGCCTATCACATTCAAGAAGGTGAGTCGCCCCAGCCTTTTCAGGCTAGGACGATATCATGATATCGGGAGATTGCCAAAGGCCCATCCCGGTAGGGGAAGCTCCCAACGAAGGTCCTAAAATTGTAATGTATAAACCTACATTGGCGCGTAGTTATGAGTTATAGGGTGATCTACCCTTAGCCTATTCAAAGGCTAGACATTACTCCCAAAATATGCATATGGTCTACATCATTTTATAACGAAGCTTATTGATCAAATACATCTCAAATATGAAATCATTCATAAGGAGAAGCATTAGCTCAAGACATACCACAAGATAAAAACATACTTGGGAGCCTTTCCTCCAACCATGTGGTAAGCTATGCATTTAAAACTTTAACTCAAAACATACCACAAGCTAAAAGTATAACCGGGAGTCTTCGCTCCAAAATAATTTGGTAAGTTTAGTTCGGGAAAAAATCATCATTCATACTTCATCATATGGACATTGCCCAAAACTTTATTATACTAGAAATACACACCCGAAAACATAATTGTAAACACGGTAGCTTCAAACCATACTGCTCAAATAATATTCATCATCATCACCTATTCATCACAAATCTCATTTCATGAATATCTCATCCATGGGCTTTTAATTCATAAAGTTAAAATCATGATGTTAAATTGAAAACATTATAAAATTTTCCCATGCTTCATGATTCAATTGTACAATAATAATCAAATCATACCCATGTATTGAAATAGAAGATTCATGCATTTGGGTTAAAACCCCATAGATTATACATAGACTTCATACTGATATAGAATGGCAATGAGTATGAAAGAAATTACCCATTCATAACTCTATATACCTGGGTACTTTCATTCTAACACTTTCCGAATGCCCAATAGAGAATTGAAGGAAATTGAGGAACAATAGCTTGATCACCCTCTCAAACTTTTCTACCTTGCATTGATGAATCAATGAGGTTCTACAATGAACTTATCCTCTTTAAAAGTCACTATTCATAACCCAAAACGTCGTAGTTTAGGCTCTAGGAACTTAGGAATTTTGGACAAGAAAAGCAATTTGAATTGTTGATTAATCGTTAGGAGATGCTGATTAGAACCACACCATTATCTAGTGGGATCTTACTACATTCGTAGAAAATAATTGTCGTGGGGTCCCAATGACGACCTAATTCCACTTCTGGTCGCAGTCACGCCGTGGCTTAGCCTGCTAGGTTCATTATTGAAAAGGTCACATGGGCTCCCAAGGGGAAATCCCATGACTCTGTTGCTGGTGACTACAACTCCTGGTCATCACCCATTAAGTACACCGCTCCACTCTTCTTTTTTATTTCTTCCTCACCCCACGACCGACTCCACCACTGTGGGGTCCGAACACTAGCCGTGGTCATGTCCGTGGGAATCCTTTCCCCCAATTCTAGAACTTCCTTTCATTGGCCTCCCCACGAGTCTCCCTGCTGTGGGATGCACCAACAAGTCATCCCACCCACTCGTTCATTCCCGGTGCTAGTTTTTAAACTTTTCTCCGCTTAAACTCTTGAATTTGATCTTTGGGCTTCTAGGGTATAACACTGTAACGTTCAACATCTCTACCGCACACACCTTCGAATCAATCCATCATCACAAATGCAGAATATGTATGATTCATCCCAATAGTATTTTCGAGCATCAAACAAGAACTTCTTCCTATTCAGTGGGCTGCCATATCTCGCTGAATCATGTCGCTAACCAAATTATTTGCATAGTCAGCGAACCAAAGGATCATGTTTTCAGATGCAACCACTACCTGTTCATCTCGAGAGCATCATCAATATAAATCTGATCTTTTGCTCTAGCCTCAAATTCTAGTTTGGACAAGTGATCGGCTACCTGATTTTCTGTTCGGTCTTTTACCTTAAATTTAAATTCTTGGAGCAGCAGCACCTATCTGATCAACCTTGTTTAAGCATCCTTCTTATACACCGATACCTCAAACCAACATGGTCTATAAGTGGACTATTACCTTATTACCAAGCAAGTATGCCCAAAATTTTCAAATGCAAAGACCATTGCTAATGACTCCTCCTCGCTCAAGAATCGTAGTTTTTGGGCTGTATTAAGTCTTTTATTGGCATAATAGATGGGGTCAAAACTTCCTCTCCATTGGCCCAGGAAAGCATCATGGGCCACCCCACTAGCATCACATATTACCTCAAATGGGAGAGACCAACTGAGTTATAATACTAGGAATGGTGGTGAGTTTCTTTCAGCATTTAAAGGATTTCGATATGCCTCATCAATATGAACTTTGCCTCCTTCTGAGTGAAGTCGGTGGCTTAGGTAGAGCCAGTAATCTTTGGAAAGTCCATGATGAACCTCCTATAGAATTCTACATGCCTTAATTATTCCGGTCAACAGTTGGAAGCAAGGAAGTTGGTTTAGCCTTTGTGATCTGGGTGTGAGCATAAATGTAATGCCCGCATCCCTATGCAAAACATTGGGATTAAGTGAACCACGTCCTACCATAGTGACGTTACAGCTTATAGATAATTTAATGCCTGCATCCCGATTCAGAATATTGGGATTAGGTGAACCACGTCCTACCATAGTGACTTTATAGCTTGCATCGACCTCTGCCTATCCCGAAAGAATCATTGAAGATGTCTTGATTAAGGTAGGATCTTTTAATCCTACTGGTGGACTTTATAATCTTTGACTATGAAGCAGATGGGTAGTTCCCCTCATTCTGGGTAGAGGATTTATAGCCACCACCGACACCGTTATGCATGTTTAGCTCCGGCAAGATGTCTATGAAAGTAGATGGGCAGGAGGCAAATGGTTCAAGTTTTCGTGAGCAAAGCATGAATGCCACCTGTTATACCCCAAAAATATAAAGATTGGACCTCGGAGTTAAAATGGGGAAATTGTGAAACTAGTGTTGCAGTGTGGCCAGGATGAGTCGCCTGAAGATTCCGCGTGGAGAAATACCTAGCCGTCGTGACCCGTGGGGAGACTAGAGAAGAAAGGATGTTTTAAAGAGAAGGTTACCCACGGGCATTGAAACGACTCGTGGTCAGACCCCGAGTCGTCAGATCCATGGAGTGGGTTAAAAGGAAAGAAAGGGAAATTAAGGTGAAGCAGTACCTAACTAAAGCTGACCACAACTCGTTGAGTGAGGTAACGAGTTGTGGTGTAAGCCATGGGATGATTTCTGTGTAAAGAGAAGTAATTGAGGTAGTGTACTTGATGAGCCAGGTAATGAGTCGTTGCCAAGGACCACGATCCACAGTCGTCCGTTAGGACCACCTGGGTAGTATTTCCCGCAAATTTAGTAAGGGTTTTTTCATAATTCCTAAGTTCCTAAGACCTATACTATGTCATTTAAGGCTTTTTTTGAAGGGTTTTAAGAGGGGAAAATCTATTCTAAGTTATTTCATTCCATGCATGAAAAGTTGAGAGGTTGAAGAGGTGATTTGTAAGGGTATTTGAACACTAAACCATACCTCCTAACGAAGTGAGAAGCGGACGCTGTCAATAAAGAACTCAACTAGAGGCTGGGTCAACTTAGAGGAAATACTAAGAGCTAGATTACAGCTGGTAAATGAACTTGTAAGGTAGTTACTTCAAAATTGGGGGTTATGAAGAAAATCAATAATAAAAATTATCAAAATCTAAGCATGTAATCAAGAGTGAAGGATAACTAGGGTTGGTGTTCCCCATGGGTTCATAACTACTTTGGGTATACAAATATTGGATCATCATCAATAGTTGCCAATTAACTGATAACTTAGGTTCATTCAAATGACCGACTCCACCCCTATTGAATGACTATACTCAATTATTCAACAAGTATCAAGTGATTGGTTTCAAACTATCCGTTATTACTAAGTTCAAGATTTAACTATCCTGCAACTACGCCTCAAGTTAATACAATGATCATCAAAATCAAGGCCTTGTAATTCTCTTCCTAATCTCTACCTCTCAGACCTAAGTAAAGCACCCGGGCATGTCGCAACATTGCGCACCGTTAAGAAACGTTTAAGCATGAAGAGAATACAATATAAGTGTTTGTATTGGTTTTAGAATCACTTTGTGCAACCCTAGCTTGTTAATCCACCATGGTTCCCACAACCCTAGCTATAGAGGTTTTAGCCTCTCATAGTTGTAAGGTTGTGAATTGTATTCATGATTAAAAAAATAATCAATACTTAAAAGTCTGAATGAGAAAAACACTTCCTTTAATTAATCAGCAAAATCTTCAAGAACAAATAGCAAGAACAAGAAGAATTCAAGAAAAGGTTGATCACAAGTCAAATAAACTCAATTCTCTCTTTCTGTCAATTGTCTAATGTTGTTGCCTCTTATAAAAATCTACTCTGATAAAAATCTTTGAAAAATAAAACAAAAAAGTATTTATATACAAGAATCCTTTTCTTAGGCTAACAAGGTGAATTTCCAAATCTGGTTCCGACCGCGTCACGAGTCAACCTACGATCCATAGAGAGATCCTACGGTCTGTAGCAAGATCCTACGGTCCATAGCATCCTTTCGTACATTGCATGACTGGCTGGATTTTGGCTAAGTGTTGGATCCTGGAATGCTCATACCTCCATCTTATGATCCGTACTGAGCTCTCGTGGCTTGACTCTGAGATTTTGAAATATTTCTAAAGTTCATCACGACCATCATGGTACGACTTGTACCTTCATTCCACGGTTCGTACTTCCTTACTGTAGCAGGAGTCAACCTCTTATGAAAATCTTCTGAATCTTTTCATGACTTCATCACCATGACTCGTACAATCTTAGTCAGACTCGTACAGAGACTCATATATTGCATCTCTTCAACATTAGCCTTATGCAACTTTTCATGGCCACCACTATGACTCGTAGGACCTTCCTACGGCTCGTACTATGGACTGCAATTTGAGTCTATTTTGCACAATTCAGGCTATCTTTTGCATCTTTTAGCTCCAACACCAATTTATCATGTAACCAAAGGAAAAGTACCATATATCCACATAAATACACCTAAGTCCATGCTAGTTTCTATATTTTGAGCGTCGAAAGTGCTATAAATCCACAACACATTACTCTTAAAGGCTTCCATCGAAATCTCATCTTGGGCAATCAGGGAAGTGGTAGAATCATCCGTTCCAGGTATGTAGGGCTATGAATGGGTGTCTTCTTCCATATCCATTCCCAATTTCTATCAAATCATGAAAATCTCCTATGTTAAAGTGTGGAATTTTACCCGAATGCATGAATATTTAATTTCTTTACATAGGTATGAGTTGACTACTATTTTATTATCAATTGTGAAGCATGTTAAATACCCTAATTTTACAATGATTTCAATTAAAATTATGTTTCTAGGTATTATGAATGTTGAAGCCCATTGATGATTCGACCATGAAAAGTAAGATTTACGAAGTAAATGTGATAATGATTAGAGATTATGATGAAAAGTATGAATTGAAGCTCCCCATCTCTCTAATTATGTTTTCAATGAGAATTGAGTATTTCTAAGAATGATAAAGCTTTGGGAAATGCCCACATGTTGATTTTAATGGGTGATATTTTAGAAATAAGCTTACCACATGGTTCGGAGCGAAGTCTCCCAAAGTTCATATTTCAGCTTGTGGTATGTTTTTAAACAATATTTCTCATATGCATGAATTCAATTGAGATATATGTACTAATGAGCTTCGTTTTCATACTATGTCGAGTCTATGCATGATTTCATTATTGAGCTTTGTTAATAGACAATGTTGAGCTTCGTTTCATATGATTTTATGCATGAATTCATGTTGAGGTTCATCAATAGATTATTTTGAGCTTTGTTATATATTATGTAGAGCATTGCATGTATTTAGGAGAAGAGTCTAGCGCTGAGCAGGCTAAGGGTCAATCACCCTATGCCCTAGAACACACGCCAACGTAGGTTGATACTATTATATGACTTGGAAGCTCCCTAGTGAGCTTCCCCTTACCCGAATGGTCCTTCATCTTGATATTGATATCATGGTAGCGTCCGTATCCCTGGCAAGTTTATGGACGGCTCTGCCTACTTAAGTGTGATAGTCGGGACCACGTAAGCTCTATCGTGGTATGTCAGTTAAGTGAAGAGTCTACCATTATCTTATATGATCCTGAACTTTTATATTCATTACTCATGGTTATTATATACTCATGCATGTTCTAAAAGCAAGGTTTGAAGTAAGCTCTATCTTGGTATGTGGTGCTGTTGTTCAGAATGGATCAGAATCGTCCATGGTGGTTGATGTAAAATCTAGGCAAGATGAGGACCCGATTTCGAGGAAATTGAAGGAAGCTGTGCGGAGTCAAAAGGTGGAGGTTTTCCCTAAGGGGGAGATTGTTTGCTTCGGTACCAGGGTCGCCTATGTGTTCCAGATGTTGATGGTTTAAAGGGCAGGATATTGCATGAGGGACATGGTATTAGATATTCTATCCATCCGCGAAGATGTATTGCAATTTACAAGAAATCAATTGGATGGATGGCATGAAGAAGGATATTGCAGAGTTCGTAGCCAGGTGTCCAAATTTCCAACAAGTAAAGGTTGAACATCAAAGGCGGGGAGGTGTACTTCAGGGTATTAGCATTCCTACCTGGAAGTGGGAAGAGATCAACATGGATTTCATAACAGGATTACCTCGTACTCGCCGACACTACATTTCTATTTGGGTGGAGGTAGACAGATTGACCAAGGCTGCACACTTTCTACCGGTCAAAACCACATATTCAACTGATGATTACGCCAAATTGTATATCCGAGAGTTGGTGCGATTACATGGAGTACCCTTGTCTATTATCTCATATCGAGGTACTCAGTTTACCTCTCAATTTTGGCGGTATTTTCAAAAGGGGCTTGGACTCAGATTAAGCTCTATACACCCTTCATCCACAAACAGATGGCTAGGCAAAATGAATAATCTAGACTCTCGAGCATGTGTTCTAGACTTCAAGGGTAGTTGGAATGATCAATTTCCTATGATCGAGTTTGCTTATAAAAAAGTTATCACTCTAGCATCCAGATGGCACCGTTAAAGTCTCTCTAAAGGTGGAGATGTGGATCGCACATCGGATGGTTTGAGGTTCGTGAGGTAGCAATGATAGGGCTAGATTCTGTTCATGAGGCTATGGTGAAGGTACAGTTGATAAGGGACAGGATGAAAACCGCTCAGAGTCGTCAAAAGTCATATGTTTATGTGAGGAGGAGAGATTTGGAGATCGAAGTAGACGATTGAGTATTTCTGAAGGTATCTCCCATGAAGGGAGTCATGCGTTTTGGAGTGAAAGAAAAACTTAGTCCCCGGTATGTTGGTCCCTACCGGATTATTAGAAGAGTTGGGAGGGTAGCATATGAGTTGGACCTACCCTCAGAGTTATCTTCCGTGCATCCCGTGTTTCATGTATCACTTTAGAAGAAATGTTTGGGAGATCCAGCTCTAGTAGTCCCGGTGGATAGCGTCGGTGTAAAAGACAGCCTCAGCTCTTAAGAAGTTCCTGTGGAAATATTGGACCGTAAAATTTGGAGGCTAAGGAACAAAGAAGTAGATTCAGTTAAAGTCTTATGGAGAAATCATCACGTAGAGGGAGCTATGTGGGAAAGCCAAAACGGATATGATGGCTAAATACCCTCACATGTTCCCTACCGGCTCAGTCTCATTAGTTTTTTCCATAATTCTCTAAACAGTTTCCATGTTTAGTTCATATGTGCAAGTTTGATTTATGTTAGGATAGATGTAGGTGATGTTTGAATTCAGTTCAACTATGTAGTTCTTTTCGGAGGTAGTCATTCTGTCAATTTTCAATTTAAATGATCAGTATTTGCATATGATGATTGTATGTTTCTATTTTCTTCTTGCTTCCAACATTGGAGGACGAATGTTCCTAAGGGGGAGATATTGTTATATCCTAGAAACTTAAAGACCAGACCCGGTAGTTAAAATAGGGAAATTGTGAAACTGGTGTTGCAGGTATAGGATGAGTCGTGGGACGACTAGTGAGGATAAACCACAAGCCATTAGGTGAATCGTGGGGAGACCAGTGAAGAGCAGGGAAGTTTTGAATAGAAGGTTCCTCACGGGCATGGAAACGACTCGTGCTCAGACCGCACAAGTCGTCAGGTCAGCCGTGGGGTGAGTTAGAAGGAAAGAAACAAAAATTAAGGCAGTGTACCTAACAGAAGCTGGACATGACTCATTGGGTGAGGTAATGAGTCGTGGTGTAAGTCTTCAGGTTATTTATTTGTAAAGAGAAGTAATTGAGGCAGTGTACTTGACGAGCTAGGCAACGAGTCATTTCTAAGGACCATGATCCATCAGGTCGTCCTTAGGACCACCTGGCAGTATTTTCCTACGAATTCAGTAAGGGTCTTTTCATATTTCCTAAGTTCCTAAGACCTATAATATCTCATTTAAGGGTCGTTTTGAACGTTTTTAAGAGGGGAAAACCTATTTTAAGTTATTTAATTCCATGCATGCAAAGTTGATAGGTTGAGAGGTGATTTAGAGCAAGTCTTCAAGGCTTCATTGGAATCTCATCTTGGGCAATCAGGGAAGTGGTAGAATCATCCCTTCCAGATATGTAGGGTTATGAGTGGGTGTCTTCTTCCACATCCATGCCCAATTTCTATCAAATCATGAAAATCTCCTATGTTCAAGTGTGGGGTTTTACCCGAATGCATGAATATTCAATTTCTTTACATGGGTATGAGTTGATTACGATTTTATTATCGAATTGTGAAGCAAGGTCTGATTTTACAATGATTTCAATTAAAATTATGTTTCTAGCTTTTATGAATGTTGAAGCCCATTGATGATTTGATCATGAAAAGTAAGATTTACAAAGTAAATGTGATAATGATGAGAGATTATGATGAAAAGCGTGAATTGAAGCTACCCACATATGTAATTATGTTTTCAATGAGAACTGAGTGTTTCTAAGAATGATAAAGCTTTGGGCAATGCCCACATGTTGATTTTAATGGGTGATTTTCCCGAAATAAGCTTACCACATGGTTTGGAGTGAAGTCTCCCAAAGTTCATATTTTAGATTATGGTATGTTTTGAGATAAAGTTTCTCATTGCATGAATTCAATTGAGATGTATTCACTAATGAGCTTCGTCTTCATACTATGTCGAGTCTATGCATGATTTCATTATTGAGCTTATTTAATGGTGAGCTTTGTTTCATACCATGTTGATTTATGCATGAATTCATGTTGATCTTTTTCAATAGACGATGTTAAGCTTCATTATATATAATGTATAGAATTGCATGTTTTTTGGAGAAGAGTCTAGCACCGAGCGGGCAAAGGGGTGATTATCCTATGCCCTATAACTACGCGCCAATGTAGGTTGATACTATTATATGACTTTGGACCTCCCCAGTGAGCTTCCCTTTTCCTGAATGGGCCTTTAGCTTGATATCGATGTCATGGTAGCGCCTTCGCCCTGGCAAGGTTTTGGACGACTCTTCCCACTTGAGTGTGATAGTCAGGACCACATAAGCTCTATCGTGGTATGTCGGTTAAGTGATGAGTCTCCCATTTTCTTATATGATCCTGAACTGGCATATTCATTACTCATGGCTATTATATACTCATGCATGTTCTAAAAGAAATGTTTGACTCATTATTCATCTTTTCTTATAAATGTCATATTTCATCTTTGATTCATTCAAGTCAGCTATGATGTTATGAAGCTATGTATTGTCACGTTATGAAAGATTATGATTTCTAAAGGAATGCATGAAAGTCGTCCTCTTAGATTTGAAAGCTCATGATATGTTATCAAATGCTTTAAATGATTTACTTTACTAAAGTGGTTTTACTTACCTTGCATACTCGGTACATTCCACGTACAGACCGCATACTTTCTATGTTGTATCATTTTAGGATACAAGACCCGTCTCTCTGGTTCAGCCTCGCTCTTAGACAGTTTATTGGAGTTAGTAACTGCTCAATTGGTGAGTCCTCATCCTTCGAGGGCTAGACTTTATGTTTCCCTTATGTATTTCCAGTTTCAGTATTGTTGAGTTAGTTGGGGTCTTGTCCCATCAACTTGTCCAGATTAGAGGCTTTTCAGACATGTATGTAATCATCTTCGGATGTTTATTCTGATGTTATATTTAAGTTATACTTCTGCTGAGTTTATATCGTTGATTCTTCATTTTGTTGATTGAAGTAGATGTATGCTTATGCCATGGGTCGACTTGGGGTCTCTTGGGGTCCTTTGTCCCGTGTCCACAATCTAGGTCTCCGTTCGGGTCGTGACACCACCTCATTAGAAGGACTGAAAAATGAAACCGGCTGGAGAACCTGGAGGGTGTAATAAGTTAATGGAGAAGCAAGTGCTGCATGATAGTTACTTAGATCTGTGGTATGGCCACAAGTCCACTCGAATGAACGAGTGACGGGGACCATAGTCGTGTCGCGATGTTAAATCAGGCGCTGCATGGGAGGCAACCCATGAATGTCATGCCATGAAGTTAAATAAGGCTCTTGGTGGGAGGAAATCCATCCTTTCTTTTTAACATTTTTTAAGTTTTATTATTTCTTTTGCAGAGATGAACAGGGCGTAAGAGACAAGAATAAGCTAGGACATTGAGCTAAAAAGTGTAAGTCTGGGATGAGACGCCTGGCATGGACGGTAGGAGTTAAATCCTAGAAGAAACAATTTTTGTCAGGTGTGGCTATGGTTGGCACGCCATGCCAACCCTATCTCCAAAAGTAAATTTTTTTTAAGTCTGTGGTGAGATAGGAAGGGCAGCTCACCAAGGTCAAAATGGTTGAATTTTTTTGGTCAATTTGAGTCAATATTATACTCAAATGACCTTAAAATTACATAAAAGTAATTCCCTACTTTTTTTAAAGCCCACTCATCCTTTTTCCCTCAAAAAATTGAAAAACAAAAAAGAAAAAGAAAAAATTTTCTCTCTCCCTCTCCCTAAGGCCGTAACTCTCCCATCTCCTCTTTCCTCCATTGTTGTCTTCTCCAACAAGTTGGTGAAGCTCTCATATTCAACTCAAGTAAGTATGTTTCTTCTCTCTTAGTTGATTAATGGTACAAGCATGCTCCCATACCCTTCTTCCCCAAGATTTAGAACCCAAAAATCACCATTATTGGTGAAAAGCTTGAACTTCATGTTTTGGGTTTTATGAGCTTAAAGTCTTAAATTCTTCCATGATTGTATGATATCTTTGATGGGTAGCTTAATTCTTGGTTAAGTATGTTGCTTTGAACTTGTGGGAATGATTGCGTATGTGAATTGAATTCTTGAATATTTGTGGGTAGGTGTATTGATTATAGAGAGAAAGTACATGAAGCTTTGAATTCTTGAATGTGACAATTGCTTGAGTTGGTGAATTTCTTGATTAATTCATGTGAATGGTAGTCAATTATTTATGGTTGGTTGATTGTATTGAATGTTTTTTCTCCATTACAAGAAATCACTTAAATTGGGAATTGGAGAACAAAAGTGAGAGGGATAGCTTAAATTGTGCATTCTTTATTAAAAGATAAAATCTAGAGGAGTTAAAAAGAAAGAAAAATGCATGAAATTGGTGTAGTATGAGTTAGTGAATTAAAAGTAGATTGATGATATTGGATGACGATGCGGTACGTCTTGAGTATCCTATTTGACAAATTCTCACATATATGCTAGCAAATTAACTGTGGGGTGAATTTTGCAATTTCCACACTTAATTAGTTAGTCATTTAGTTCACAAACTAATGTTGTAAAGTGCTTGATTTTTTTTCATGATAGGTACAATGGCATCAAAAGGAAAGGAGGTGAATGTAGCTGAGAAAAGCCGAAAGAGGGTTAGACCAAGGAAGACGGATGCTAGTTCCTCAAATCCCAAAGCAGGCCCCGCAAGGAGATTTGGAGAAAAAGAAGTTGAGCCTCATGGGCTTACTTGGTTTAACACTCAAAAGAAAGCAAGTATGCCCCTGAGAATTGGATAGATGAGGGCCGCTTGGCATTGAAGTTCCCAACTATTCAAGAAATGATACATGAGTTGGGAGATGGCAATATCTTCAATGAGTCGAGGAGGTGCAACCTTACTTTGGTGAGGGAATTTTATGCAAACTAGGACACTTCATTCAAAAAGATTACTAAGGTCAAGATTAGAGGATAGTGGTGCGATTCACAGCCAAGAGGTTCAATGTTTTCTTAGAGACACCTACAATAGACACTTCACAATATTTCATCTTGTTGGAGAAGCCACCATACAGAGATATCCACCACACTTTGTGCGAGGAGCACTCATCCGCCCGATGGGCGAGGGACGAAAATGGCACCCATCCAACACTTGCATTTGCATATTTGAATAGGGAGGCAAAGGTGTGGGTGGAGCTGGTATGTGCCGTTTGTCTCCTTGAGACACATTTGACAGAGGTGACCCGCGAGTGGATTGTCTTGGAGTACATGCTGATGAAGGGGATACCATTTAATTTTGGTGTTGTGATTCACCATAGTATTAGGAGATCAAGAGACAATTATAGATGAAAATATTCTCATAGTAATCTCCTGACCATGTACTTGAGAGGGGCAGGTATCGAGGAGGAGGATGCAGACCTCATTTTACCTTTGGCAGGGCACTTAGCTGGACAGATGATAGACGTCACAAAGGTAAAGGAGATTGCCCCTCCCCCAGGTCCCTCTCTTAATATAGCTGATTGGAAGGCCTAAGATGAGAGTTGGTAGGTTGTATTTTTTGGATGATGGAGCTAAAGATAATGATAGAAGGACAACTAGCCACTGCAGAGGAGATGTTGACTTTAGAGGCATGATACCCGCTATTGGAGAGCGCCATGTTCATGTGTTGAATGGGCCCGACTTTTGAGGAGCTGATTGATGATGATGAGGCTACTGTCGCGGCTGATCATGTTGATGATCTAGACATGGAGGAGGAGGATGCTACTATAGGTTTTCATGCAGGATGATGCTTAGCGATTAGAAAGCTTCTTTTCTCTCCTTTATGATGTGATTGTGTATGCACAGAGGACAGTGCACCTTTTTAAGTGTGGGGTGGAGGAAAGCTAAATTCCTATTGATCTTTAATTGCTATATTTGTAGGTCATAGCATTTTTATATTCCTGATAAAAGTAGCTTGATGATTTGTAGGTCTTGGTCTGTAATAGATAGTATGATGATGTTGACTACTTGGATGCCTTGGATGTTTGACTTTGTATGTTCATCTTGACTATGATATGTTTCATTTTCTTTGTTTTAGGGTAATTTTCAATTTTTTTGTTTTGTTTGGTTTGAGTCATTGTAGTATAGTGTGAGTATACCATCATGTTTGTTTGAAATGTTTTTTTGAAAATGGCATGTCTCACCCACCCTTCAGTTTTTCTTATGGCCTCGGTTCTTTTCCGAAGGGAGCCCTTTGAACCAGGTAATTTTTGTTTTTGTGTGTCATAATAGAGTAATGACGTTTCCCTATGATAGATGGATGACAGGGAAGTTTTGTCACATTTTTATTTTTTTAGGATTGAGTTATAGATCATCCACTCGTATGCTTGTTGACATTCTGCTTAGCTTCTATGCTATAGTAAATAGAGTGATTATTTTGATTGCATAAGTTAGAATCCTTGAGAGATACACATATCCCTTTAATTTGACTCAAAATATCCTTACGGCTTAATTATGAAATTAATTTGTCATTCAATATGGTTGTGTGAATGTGTAGCTGTAGAAACCGATTAGATTCTTGTTTCCTTGAGAAGTGAGTTGAATTGTTTTGTATGTATATATCGTAGCAACTAGAACTTTCCTAGTATGTAGGATAACTAGTTGGTAGGGAATTAAGAGATGATCAAGTCATTTATTTGAAAAGACATGCTTTCCTATAATTGTTTTACCTTCCTAGTCATTCTCCCTAGTTAACACCGTTGAGCCTAAAAGCCTTATTCTTTCTTAGCCTCAATAGTAGATTAATCCCTCTTGTTGTGAGACCTCAGACTTACTGATACAAAATAGACTTAAGAACTTTGAGATGTGAAAATGAGGCCCACCGAAGTATAACATTAAGGGAAAAAGAAAAAAGATTGTGGTAAGGAAAGAAAAGTGAGAAGAAGGGGTGCCCATAAAAATTGTATTATCTAGTTTCTGCTAGGGAATTGAAGAAGAGAGCTTTAATGCAAAATCCTTAGTTATTCTATGATTAGAAAACTAGCAGCCAAGAAGTGAAAAATGGGCCATGAAAATAAAAGACAAGGGTGAGTAGAGGAAAGGTGAATAAGCAAGGAAAGAACTGGTGGACAAGTAATGTGAAATATGTCTTAAAATGCTTAGGGTGGTAGTCACTATAAAATGAAATATCAATCTTATCCGTCCCTTACTCGACATTACAACCAAGAAAAGTCCTTGTGACCTTAATCTCTTGAAGCAATTAGGTAGTCTTAATGTACATGAAGGGAAAGCCTATGGCATGTTGCATATGTGCATTACATCATTTGTGAGTGTGCGTATGCCTTACTTATTGTGTTCCATGTTGTATATTTGATGAATTTTAGAGAGGAACACCACTAAAAGTGAGGGGTACAAGAGCTTTAATTTGGTATACTACTTTTTGCATGTGTCGCACTTAATCATTTTGGCCCTTTGTATTGAAAAGAAGAGTCATTTATAGAGGTTGCGTGCTCTTGATTGTGAAATCTTTCTTTGTGCTTTGTTCAGAATTGTTGTATGATGATAAACCACTCTATATTTGCTCTATGCTAGTTGGTTGAGTATGAGTTGATAGAGGTGTCAAGTGTGAAGGTGAAACATGATTTTAGGTGTTTTTTAAGGATTGTTCGAGGACGAATAATAGTTTAATGTGGGGTTGTGATGTTGGATTTTTATGCCCATTTGCCATATTTTTACCCATGTTTGATCATGTTTTGAGTTCATAATACTTAATTAATGTTTAAATTCATGTATTATGTCTGTTTTATACGCTATCAAACGATTTGAGTTGATTTGAGAAGGAAATTAAGAAAATTGAGCTCAAAATGATGCAAGGAATGAAAATTTGAGAATCTGACGAGTTTGGTGTTATGGATGGCGTCAAAGAAATAAATTTACAGTCTGGTGTTATAGCTTCAGAGAAAAAATCTCAGGACGGTGTTATAGCTGGGCAACGTGCCAGGCCTATTCTAGAGCTGAAAATTGTTGAAAATTTGACTAAGTTTGTGGCTAGATAGGAAGGGCGGCGCACCATGCCTATTCCAGGGTGAAAAATGCTGATTTTAAAGCCAATTCTTGAAGGGCAGAAGCGTCATTTGAAGGCTCATCTATAAATATGAGGACTAGGTCATTTGCTATAGATCATTGATCAAACTTTTGACATTCAGGAGTGGCTGAGACGCCAGAAAGGAGTCTCCTCTCATTTTCTTATTCATATTTTATTCATGAAAGCTTGTAAGTCGTTTGGAAGGCTATAACTAGGTTTTCTCTTTTTTACTTCGTATTTTTGTATAATGATGACTTTTTATTCATTTCTCTACTTGTCTATGAGTGGCTAAACTTATAATCTAGGGTTGTGGCCATGGTGGATGGTTGATTATTTGAAAGCGCAATAAACTTGGTTTTGATTCTTCTTTATGGTTGTTTGTATTTATTTGTTTTAATTTATTATTTATGAGATTGATTGCCTTGTAAGTAATTTGTTGGCTTTCGATTTAGCTTGGGAAAGGGAGTCGAAAGGGTTAAAGATAAATATGGAATGAAAATTCAAAGACCCTTGAACCCATTGGTGATAGGATAGAAGTTGTTGTTGAGGATAGGGATATACCCTTCAACCCCGATTTGTTGAAATACAAGTAGGCATAATCATCGTTTCATGTTCTCCTGTGACCATAGGGATATAGGCGTTAGGGTTTATGAGATAGTTCTTAGATGCTAGGGATAGTGGCAAGAAATGAGATAGTAACTTGCATCTAACAACCGTAGGAAGAATCATGCTAGTTTAATTATGTATGGAAAACTCAACTTTAAACTAACCAAGTTCCATTGCCCTAGTTTGTCATCATTATCGAAATACAAATCAAGCTTGCATTAGTTTTATTTAGTCTTTACATTTGAAGTTTACTAGTTTAATTTTCTAAAACCAATCTCCATTTTATTTGTTTCATAGATTAGTAAAATTAAAGTGACAACCTTATACCGATTAAATTGACAAGTCCCTGTGGATACAATATCTAGATTTAACAATCCTATATTTCTTGATGACTACGTGCTCTTGTGTGCGCTTGGGCGACATCAACCACCCTACCACGACTCGTGGTGTGGACTCATTGGTTCTAAATGACTTAACATATTTCTGGACTGCTGGCTCAAGGTGACTCACATGATGGTTCGTTGATAGGTAAAATGACTCATCACATGGGTCATCTCATTTAGGTCATGAAGATTAACTGCTGCTCACGACGAGTCTGACCACAACTCATGTTACCAAGTAACGAGTCGTACCATGACCCATTCTAAGGCACGTTGCAAATTTTTTTCTGCTAGTTTCTTCTCCAAGTTTAGGGTCTGATCTTAGGGACTTTTGGGGTATTACATTATCTACTCATTAGGAGAATTTTTCCCCGAATGGAGACTAAATGAGATGAAAAATATAGGGAAAGAGCTGCAATCACGGAATTGCGAACTAAGAACTGAAAACTAACGGAGTGTCCGAATTGGAACTTAGATACATAACTGAATTCAATTCATGAAATATACATGCATGCTATGACATGAAAGGAACTAAGAGACATGGAGTTTTCATGAAATAGAATAGAGTACTAAGGATAAAACTAGTACCTCATGCTGGAACTGAGCAGGAAGGGAAAAGATGTGGGTATCTAGCCGTCATATCTTCTTTGGCTTCCCACGTAGCTCCCTCAACAAGCTTATTTCTCCATAAAACCTTCACTGAAACTACCTCCTTGATCCTCATCTTTCGAACCTTACAATCAAGGATCTCAACTTGAACTTCCTCCAAGGCTATCCCTTACACTAATGCTCTCTACTGGTACAACTAAAGCTGGGTCACCTATGCATTTTTTCAACAAAGTCACATGGACAACTAGATGTACCGAGGCTAACTTTGCTGGTAGCTCCAACTCATAAGCCACTTTTCAAGCTCACCTCAAAATCCTATAAGGACTTATATATCTAGGACTAAGATTCCCTTTCCTTCCAAATCTCATGACTCCCATCATAGGAGACACCTTCAGAAATACCCAATCATAGACCTCAAACTCAAGCTCTCTCCTCCTAACATCCGCATATGATTTCTGTCGACTCTAAGTTGTTTATAACCTTCTTCGAATAAGCTAAACTTTCTCCATAGCCTCAGGAACTAAATATGGCCCTATCAATATAGACTCACCTAGGTCGAACCATCTAATAGGTGATCTACACCTCCGCTCATAAAGAGCCTCAAATGGAACCATCTAAATTCTGGAATGATAACTATTGTTATAGGTAATTAGATGAGAAGCAAGTGATCATTCCAATTACCCTTGAAATCAATCACACAAACTCTCAACATACCCTCCAAGGTTTAAATGGTCTGTTTAGCCTTACCATCTTTCTATGGGTGAAAAGTTGTACTAAGCTTCACTTGTGTACCAAAGCCCTTCTAAAATGATCTCCAAAATTGAGATATGAATTAGGTACCCTTATCCAAGATGATAAATAATGAAACCCCATGCAATCGAAATAACTCTTGGATGTACAATCTAGCATAATCCCTGGCTAAATCTGTCATATTGACCGGTAGAAAATATGTTGATTTGGTCAATCTATCTACAATAACCCATATCGAGTCATGTTGTCGGTGTGTATGAGGCAACCCTATAATGAATCCATGTCGATCTCATCCCACTTCCGTATAGGAATACTGATTTTTTGAAGCATACCCCTAGGTCTCTGATGCTCAACCTTTAGTTGTTGGCAATTTGGACACTTAGCCACAAATTCAGCTTTGTCCTTCTTCATGCCATTCCACCAATAGACTTCCCGTAGGTCACGGTACATCTCGGTGGAACCATGCTGGATGGAGTATTGAGAGCCGTGAGCCTCTCTCAATATCCGCTATCTCAACTCATCCACAGTTGGAACACAAATGCAGCCTTTATATCGGAGCACACCATCTCCCCTTAGGAGAAAACCTCTACTTTCTGATTTCAGACAGCTTCCTTCAACTTCACTAAGATAGGATCCTCATCCACACTAATGAAGGCTCTGATCCATTCTGAATAATAACACCACCATCTATCGAATCTGTAAGGCTGACTCCTAAACGAGCATGCCTATGGAAATTCTTCACCATTTCCTTCCTCCCATTCTTAACGTGGGACACACTCTCCAAGGACAGCCTATTAAGAGCATCTGCCACTTATTGGCCTTGCCCAGATGATAATGGATACTCATGTCAGAGTGCTTAGAAGTTCTATCCATCTCCTCTTCTGCAAATTTAAATCCTTCTAGGAGAACATGTATTGAAGACTCTCGTGGTCCTTAAACACATCCATGTGCACCCCATACAAGTAGTGCCTCCAAATCTTCAAGGAAAATACAACCGCTGCAAACTCTAGATCATACATCGGGTAATTGCTTTCATGAGTCTTAAGCTTTCTTGAGGCATATGCCATGACCTTACAATGTTGCATCAACACACAACCAAGGCCAATCATAGAAGCATCACAATAGATAACGAAGCCATCCATGCCCTTCAGTAGAGTCAATACTAGGGCCAAAGTGAGTCGAGTCTTTAACTCCTGAAAACTCTTCTCACAAGCATCCCACCACTGAAACGTAAACTTTTTCTGGGACAACTTATTCAACGATGCTGCAATGGATGAAAATCCCTATACGAACCTCCAGTAGTAGCCAGCTAAACTAAAAAAAACTTCTAATATCAATGGGACTAACGGTCTAGGCCAGTTCTTCACCACCTCTATATCTTGAAAGTCTACCTACACACCTTCACCAACACCACATGACCCAAGAATGCCACTAATTTCAGTCAAAACTCATACTTGTTGTATTTAGGAAATAGTTGATGATCCTTGAGAATCCACAACACAATCCTTAAATGAGCGACATGATCGTCCTCACTCCAAGAGTATATGAGGATGTTATCTATGAAGACAATGATGAACATATCCAAATACTACTTGAACACCCTGTTCATCAAATCCATGAAAGTTGCACGAGCATTCATAATCCAAAATACATAACTACAAACTCATAGTGACTATACCAATTCTTTCTTTCTTCGGAATGTCACTCTCTCTAACTTTGAGCTGATAATAACCGAATCTAAGGTCTGTCTTTGAAAAGGCACCTTGCACACTGAAGCTGGCCGAACAAGTCATCAATCCTGGGGAGGGAATACTTATTCTTGATTATGATCTTGTTCAAATGTCGATAATCAATGCACATCCTAAGAGAGCCATCCTTCTTCCTAACAAAGAGAATAGGAGCACCCCATGGGGACTTACTAGGCCTTATGAAACCCTTATCTAAGATATCTTTCAACTTCTCTTTCAACTGCTTTAGCTCATGGAGTCATTCGGTAAGGAGGAATGGATATGGGTTGCATATTAGGGAGGAGGTAAATACCCAAGTCAATCTCGCACTCGGGAGGGACTCCTGGTACATCAGCTGGGAATACCTCTGGATTCTCACATATGACAAAAACTTATTGAAGAGTTAGGGTCTCGAATGTAGAATCCTTGACTCAAACTAAGTGGTATACACACCACTTGGAGATCATCATTTTGGCCTTAAGATAGGAAACAAAGCGACTTAGAGGCAGCGCTGAACTATCCTTCAACATTAGGATAAGTCACTCGAACACAGAAACTCTACCGTATTGGTTCTATAATTAACCGAAGCATGACAAGCATGCATCCAATCCATACCTAAGATAACATTGAAATCTGTCATATCTAACTCCAATAAATCAGCTGAGGTAACTTTCTGAAGAATCATGATAAGACAGCTTTTGTAAACCCAATAAGCTAAAAGTAACTCATCGATAAGAGTAGATATTGAGAAGGATTCTGAAAGGATTTTGGGACTGACACCAAAACTGATAGCAATATAGGGGTCACGAAGGATAATGTGGCTCCTGGATCTAGCAATGCATAAACATACATATGAGAAACTTGTAACAAACAGTGACCACAGATGAGCACTCCTAGTCTTGATGGAACGAAAGTGCATAAAACCTATTTTTGCGCTATCCGCCAGCTACATTAAAAGAGGCACCCTGCTGAGATGGGTGTGCCACTGGAGCTACTGAAGTGGTGGCCGGGGCACATCGTCTACCATCACCCTGTCCAGCTGAAGGACCGTTTCTAAGCCTATGTCCATGTTTACCACACCCAAAACAAGAATTTGAGCCAACTAAGCATTTCCTAAGGTGGTTCTTACCGCATTTCTTACAAGCTGAAAATGTGTGCTCCCCAGATATGCTCCCCTAAGCCCTCGAGCTTGATGCTCCACCTCTCTGATCACCTCGAGGTCTGGATGGATGATGATAGAATTGGGGCTGATGACCTCTGATAGGACTGAGGGCGATGTCCACCACCGAATCTCTGCTGAGAGTACCCCTAGCTCCCTGTCATTGCCCTCTTGGCCTCTTTCTCCCTTTTATTCATCTTCTCTTCCTCTATCTACTAGGCATATATAATTAGTTGGGAGATGTCTATATCACTAATAAACATGGTGGTCTTGCACTCCTTGACCAATGAATTTGCAATACCATTCACGAACCTGCTCATACGAGCCCTTGGCTCTTCAACAATCTCTAGAGCATACTTGGACAGCTGGGTGAACTTCAGGACATACTCTTGAATAGTCATATCATTCTGCTTCAAGTTGACGAGCTCTGCTACCTTCGCTTTCCTCAAGTCTCGGGGAAAGAATCTACCCAAGAAAGTTATAACAAACTCATCCCAACCAATGGGGACTGCACCAACTCCCCTACTCTTCTTGCACTATTGAAACCATATATGATCAACCCCCTTCAGGTGGTAGGAGGCCAAGTGTGCACTTTCCTCACCTGTAACACCCATAATATGGGTAATCTTCTAGACCTCCTCTATGAAGTCCTTTGGATCCTCATCTACCTTCAAACTATGAAACTCAGGGGGGTTCATCCTGGTGATGTCTCGTACACTAGATGCTCCCGCATTCCCATGCATGTGCATATAGCCACAGCCTACTGGTTGACCTGGGTTGTCATGGCCTATGCTAGCAGTTGAAAAGAAGCCCATAACTCAACATGAGTCACGTGCTCCTGTACAGGATCAGCTGGAGCTGGCTAATGCCCAGCTCAGTTACCATTACCATTGCTATTTCTTCTTCCATTGACTCAGTGAAGAGGCATACTTCTGCAAGAACGTATAGCACGAGTTAGACGGATAAAGAGTTGAACTTCATAGCATGAGATAGATTCATGAAAGAAGGGAAATTTTTCTAAAATGTCTCGTAGCCTCTTCCTCAAAAGTGTGGCGCGCTTCATACCCAAAAAAAAGACTCTACTTAACATACCTTTCAGACACCCTAGGACATACCTAAACCTGATGCTCTGATATCAAGTTGGTCACGATCCAAACATAGACTCCAGACGCAATACGGGACCTGGAACTACGAAGGATTTCAAGCTAACCTATGGCATATACTTAGCATGAAAGAGAGCACATCTGAAGCGGAAATGAATCATAACATGAGATAAGCAAAAGTCTAAAATATATCATAAGGCATAAAATGGATACAACAAGTCTACAACGCTAAGTAATCTAACATACTATCTGAAAAGACTCTAACCATATGATGAGTTGATGGGACAACATCCCCAACTAGCTCGCTAAGTCTAAAATTGAAAACAAGGACATAACACCAATAACTCATAAACATCCTCGAAAGATAAGGACTCACCAAAGCGAGAATTGAGCTTGACTGCTGTGGGATCGAGACTAACGACGAAGCTAAGACTAGTCTCCCGAACCTATATCATGAAATGATATAGAATAGTAGTATGCGGTCAGTACGTGGAATGTACTGAGTATGTAGAGTAAGTAAAACATGCTAGTAAAGCAGACAAGGAGAGATCGTGAGTGTAAGCTTATATAAAACATGAGATTCAAATAAATAAAATGAACATGAAGGCCTAAGGTTTTTCATACAATAATATAAGGCTGATTATGACTGAGTTCATAAGTAAATACCTCGTAAAGCATATTTCTGAGACAAATCAT
>JACEIK010005235.1:31716-115053 GCA_018107945.1 Datura stramonium
ATATATACATACATATATAAACATAAACTAAGGAACAATGGGAAATTCTTATAACCGACATACCTCGCGCAAGCATATATGGAGTCGGGTAGTAAAACCCTAATCGGGATGGTGTCCTTACCTTGCCAAAGGTAGGACCATCAAAAGGCGTTATATCACTTATGGGTGGTCCATTCGGGAATGGAAGACACTCTCATGGAGGACCCTATCATGGTTATACTGGCACATAATTCTAAGACCTAGGTATGCTGGAATCCAGACCTACTCGGTGCTAAATACTACTCCCAAAACATATATAATGCTCATATCATAATCGTGAAACATGGCTAGTTAAAATCATGAATTCATAACATATTAATGTATGTGATCTAGCTATGAAAATAGTGTCGTAAGATCGGCCATGATACATAGACTTGAATTTCATGAAAATCATGTATATTGGAGTAAAATCATCATACCTTTTAAATCATGGATTTATGAGGAATTCTATTATAAAACATGCATCATAATCATAATTGATAGCTTGAATCTTAAATGACTTGAAATCATAAGAGAATCATTGAATTTCATGCAATTTCGGTCAAACCCTAAAAGTTCATAAAATCATATTTGAGACTTGAAACTTATAGATTCATGAGGGATTTTATAAGGGTCATGTAATCATAATCATAGAAACATAGACTGATATCATAGAGAAATATAATATAATTCGAAAATTAGGCATGAGAGGTGGGGATCATGAATTCAACTTGAAAAGGCATGAGGGTGGAAGAACCCCTCATTCATTGCCCTACATACCTAAGTAGATGATTCCTTGACTTGTCTTGAATACCCAAGAAGGATTTGAAAAAATTGATGAAGAACCCTAATCCTGGCTTGAGGGGATTTGATCTTTCAAATAGGGTGTTAGTAGTGGAGTGAGGGTTTAGGCTGAGTGAAACCCTTAAATACACCCCTTAGGAAACCTAAAACGATCTCATTTAGAAGTTAAAGGCATATGAAGTTATAAAAGTACCCCTCAAAAATTGCACTTAAAATCCTGTCTACCAATTGTCACGACTCGTACCACAAATCGTTGGTGCTCACCATGACTCGTGGTGTCCATCCATCACCTGTTGGGCCTAAAATTCACCTCTATGTTCCTCCTACCACAGGCACTCATCATGACTCATCATTTTGTATAATGATTCATTACATGACTCGTGATTAGGGAACCCATCTTAAACCCTTTCCTAAACTTCATACTACAACTCCTCATCACAACGCATTATAGAATCTCATGAGTTGTCAGTTGACACATTGGTATCAGGAATGCCTCTACAGATGTAATCCATGACTCATAACCATGAGTCGTACCACCCTATCATTACTCGTGGTGTGTACTCTTCAGTTCTGAATGACTTAACACATTTCAGGACTTCTGGCTTAAAATGACTCATATGATAAGTCGTTGTTAGGTACATCAACTCATCACACAGGTTGTACCATCTGGCTCCTAAAGACTCACGGCTTTTTACCATGAGTTTGACCATGACTTGTGGTACTAAGTAACGAGTTGTACTATGAACCATTATGAGGCACGTTGCAGATTTTCATGTTGGTTTCTTCGCTAAGTCTAGAGTATAATCTTATGGAATTTTGGGGTGTTACACGATATTATAGAGAATCTCAGGTTTCAGCACTAGTAACTGCATGAAGTATATAGGGTGATCCTCTTAAGGTCGAATCCAGTGTTGAAGATGCAGATAGATCCATTAACTTCAATGGTGATCCGTGGGGTATCGGTTAACATCATCCTCGAGGTGATTAAATGATTTAATTTAGGTGATGAGTATGAGGTGAGGGACACCTCAACTTATGACGAGAATGTTAAAAGGGGTAGACTAGCTAGAGGTGGGATAGCCAGCGTGATAACTAGTGGTACACCAGTTTGGGTTGTGTCTAATACGGCCAACATTTTCAAGAGAGACCTTCGCCTTTTTGCCATGTTTTGGCAGAATGTTGTCTACAGAAGAATATGTCGGACAAAGAGAGACAACACACTACCACTTGGTAGGCTCTATCGTGGCATCCATCATTGTTAAGAAGAGTATTGATATTGGTCAAATGGTCAGTGTGGAGCTGAAGGATAGAGCGGTATAGACTGCCACCTCCCTTTCATTTCCTTGCCTTATCACAGCTATATGTAAGAGGGCAGGGGTTCCTATATTATCGAGGGTGGATATATTTACATATGCTCTCCATATAACTGATATCACCAAGAGATGAGGGACATCACCATGGTGATGAGTTGGTAACTTACCAACTCATTAGGATCTTAAACATGAGGTTTTACTTGGTTTTCAAGTCAATTAGGAGTATCTTATGCTCTTTCTCTTTGGTTTTGCAGGCATTCAGATTAAAGAGAAAATTCAAGGAATTGAATAAAAGCATGGACCTTGAAAAGAGGACATGCATTCCACTGGATGACATCAAAAAAACGCGAGCCAAACACAAGAGAACACTGTGTGGAAGTGGAAGGTACATTGGCGGAATGCGGGTCAGCACTTGCAAACTACCAGTGCCAAGCCAGACTACTGCAAGAACCACTGGCCCCCAGTTGCGATCAAGCAGCACTCTACAGATAGGCATCGGCATTCGCTGGTGAGGCCATCATCAGAAGGGTAAAATCATCTAGCATAATAATAGAGGATAAGATTTAACATATTTATGTATATTCATTATAAATTACCAAAAAAATTCCATTTCATCAGAGTGAGGTGTATTTTTTTTAATTTCTAGACAGAGAAAAAGATAGAAAGTTTTTCTTCACCTTCTTCTTCTTCTTCTTCTTCTTCTTCTTCTTTCTTTATGTAAAAACCTCTATTGAAGAGCAATCTTAAACTTGAAATTTAGTCTTGATGATGATTAACATGGTTTTATTTATTAATATAATCTATTTTTCTTCATCCATGAGTAGCTAAATATCTTGCTAGGGGTGTTCATGATAGGGGCTAAATTGGATTTGGTGTTGCTATTTTAATCTTATACTTACTTATTTAGCATAAATATGTTATTTTCTCCGATTTATAATTAAGTTATCCATAATTGCAAATACAAATTGTGTTTACGTATTCTATTATTTCTTTAAAAAGGGGAATATAATATGGGTGGTAACACAATGGTGGGTATTTGGGTTTTGATTTTGTAAGGTTGGCCTGGAGATAGTCAAAACCCATTGTCATGCCCTCATTAAAGAATTGAGGCTAGAGATAGTCAGTTCTTTTCCATGTTGTAGTGATTGATGTTTATGGGACCTTGGGTTTTGAGAGGCAAAAGATACTGAAGAGGTTGAGAAACATCGAGTATTACCTTGTCCATGATTATTTATGCTAGTAAATAATGATTTTATTTTCTAGTTAACTCTAATCCAATTGATGTCCCATCTATAGTGCACCCTAACACTTGCTCATCTTTGTTTATTCAAGTTGGTTTCCTTGTAGTTGATTGATTGAATTTAAATTCTGTTTGAGATCATTTTGAGCATGAAGAATGATCATTGTCCTTGACATCAACATACCCTTCTATCTCGGCAAGAAGTTTGATAGATCTTCTAGCCTGAGGACATATCTTTGCAAAGTGTGCAGTCTTGTGGCAGATAAAGCATCTGTCATTCTTCTTGAACCTGCCTGATATTTTCTCCTAAATTATTTTGTTTGCCTGGTGAATTTGGATCTTCCACCGATAGGCTTTGGACTTTTGAACTTCTTGTATCTGTTGAATCTTCTTTTCCTTCTAGGGGCATGGAAAGAGAAACTGGACCCGGTGATTAGGTCAATTCTGTTTCAAGTTTTATCAAGGGCTAGATTATTGTACATGATCTGCTTCAGAACAGATCTCTTTATGCAAATATCTTCCAGCGTGAGGAAAATTGCTTGCCTGATATAGCTGACTCACGGTATTGTGATTGACTGGAACTTTTCCTCAATAATTTTCATGGTTCATCCTGCTAACATCTTTGGTAAGGATGAATTGAAGGCTTTCTTAAACTTGCATCTCCACCTAGTTTGAAGTATATTTTTGCCATTTTCTGGAAGTGAATATCAATGAAATATCTGTCAAATGAGATACACTTCATCTCAAAGAATTGTCTTTGTAGCTTTTCTTTCCTTTGGTTGGTATCTCCACAAAAAACTTCATGTAGAATTTTGATGTTTGAAAGAAAAGTACTGCAACATAAGGAAAGTATTTTTATCATGTATCCCCAGTGAGGTCCACCAATATCTAAGGATTCCAGAGAATCTTGACGTGAATTCGGACAAGATTAGGTACTTCTCTCACTCTACCAAGTGTTTCATCATAATCTAAGTAAGGATGTCTTGGATCCTTTGGGGTCATTTTGAAACCTTGACATCATCGAGAGTAAAAGTATGGAACCTAGTTCCAACCAATTTTGGTGTTGGTTATTTTGGACTTCTTTCCAGAATTGGGTCGTCTATCATCCCACCCTGATCATCATTGACTTCAGAAACTTCTAGTTCTCTTGGTCAGTTCATGTATATCAGTGGATTATCTTCCTCGGAGGTGTCTAGTGAGAGATTCTCACTTGAATCTAAAACTGCTTCTTTAGTTTCTTTAATAGGATCGCTATCTATTGTTTCTTCAGTACTGGATCCTAAGCTATCATCTTTTTCTAAGCCATAGAGGTCCAGAACAACATAATCTGAGATCATCAAGTTTTCTAGATTTGGTTGTTTAGAACTTTCTCTAACCTGTTTCCTTCGTTTGGACTACTTTTCTACTGCAAGAGCATCTTTCTTTTCCCAGACCCATTTTGCGATGTCAAATTTAGTCTCATATTCGGATTTTTGAGAAAAGGATATGGGTTCATGTGGAATAAAAGGAGAAGTATCACCAAGGCAGCCCAATTTAGGTGGTGATTATGTTTGTGATGACAAGGGGACAAAGGAGGACTTTGGAGAGTGTCTTCGGGTTCTTTGTTGCTCAAAAGGTCCATGTATTAGTTGTCTTGTTTGTTCTTTAATGTCATCCATCTCTTTTTGTTGCTGCAAAAAGAAGTGGAAAAGTGAGGTTCCTGGTGGACATATCACATACTACATATTGGTCAGTAACAATTCTGGGGCTCGGATAACGCCGACATATTGATTGGATGTCTGTTCCACTTTCTTCTCAATGTTTTCCACCTTGCTCATAATCTTTTACTGTACGTGAGCAATGTTCTTGAGGGAAGTGTCGATATTTGTTAGCGCTTTGTTCTGGAAGATTGCATTTTCTGATTGTCAGTTGATGGTAGCCTCAATATCACTTGTTGGTGGCCTTTCTCCAATGGGAAACACAATATTTTTCTTTGGTATTTTTGGTGCATGGTTTACACCATCTTTTTGAAGGGTTGTGAAGGGAATTCTGGAGTATGGATGGAGCTGGATGGACTCATCATAAAGAGTTGAGGGTTATGAGGTTTTTTTGTTGGAGTAGGTAGTGTTGGCCAATCTTGTGGTTTATAGGAGATAAGGAATTCATACTTTCCAGGGCATCTCACGGAATCAATAGATGGATCCCCATCTTTATATCGCTTACGGAATTCCTTTTTCGAAGAATCTTCCCTTCTTCTTTTTGGATTTAGCTCTCTTCGCTCTCTTCCCATGTAGCTCATAATATTGAATCTCATCCTTGAGACATTCTTGGCAGTTACATTCAATATCCCAAGGGCAGTGCCTGATAAAGGGACATTTGAACTACCATATGTCACTACCGTCATGACTGAATTGTTTGATCCAATCATATTCACTCATAATAGCTGGAAGGTTCCAATCAAATGCATCCTCTTCCTCTTCAGGTAAGGGAATGGATGTAGGTTGGTACATCTGAAGAGAAAGGATGGCTATATATTTATCATATTTTTTTACCAAGATTGGTTTAGTGGATCGAAGAGGTTCAATAGGAGGTTCTCTCATCCGCTCATAGTTGGTAACCCATGAGTCAGGAATAATTTTTACAAGTTCTTGCTTTGGTATTTTTCTGGGTATTTGGGTGCATGTAGTAGTTCCGTTGGTGGCGTCTACAAGTAGTAGCAAAGCATCATCTCCACCTAAAAATGAAAGATCCATGGCATTGTTCTGAACTCTCCAAGCTATCTGATAGTGAAATATTTCTTGGATAGCATCTCTAGCTTGTGGAGCTCCTAGTATTTGGATTTGGATCTTCAAGGCTTCAGTCAGATATGGGTCACTTAGGGATATTTTGAAATTTGGTAAAGAATGTGACAAAAACTGTTCCAGGGTCTGAGGTGACCTCAATTGTACCCAAATTAGCATGTTGGTACTCTTGAAGTCGAGTATCAAGAAGTGAAAGGCGTGCAACAACAGGCTGGCCTTTCCTTTCGTGATATGACAAGGCGATTCGGACAACACCAAAATGAGTATAGGTGAATTCGTGATTTTTTAATTGCTTTGGAACATCATCAGGAATTTGCAGGGTAACAAACTATTCCTCATGAATAGCAAGAATAGGATGCTGATCGAGTTCCAAAAGATGCAACATATTCTTTCGCCCCTTTAGGTTTATGTTGGACTAGGGAACGAATTTGAAACCATGAATGGGTCGTCTTTTTAGCAAAGGCAGAGTAAGTATTTAGGAGAGGTATGTAGGTTGAAGACACTTTATTTTCATCCGGGAGTATGTCTACTTCATAAAGATAATTATATTTAAGAAAGAATTTTACTAAGTGAAGGAGACATAGGTACTTTGGTAACGGATTTACAAGGACTGGACGAAGATAGAAATTCACAAGGACTAAACGTAGATGGAAAAGATTCACTCATAGCTAATCAAACTTCTCCTCCCTCCAAAAGGTTGGGCTATCTCTGATACCAATCGGATAGGCATAGGGCGAGGAAATGGTGGGCAAGGCGGCGACATTGCAGGCACAATAGTTTTCCTACTAAGGGGCCTTAGGCTTCAACATCCTAGAGTATGCAAGGAAAGTAAAAATGGAAAATTAAAATACATAAGAGTTCATAATAGTAGGATTGCATTATCATAAAGTAAATATCATAATATAAACATAAGGGCTCAAGTTTTTGAAACCATTCATAATACAATCATAATCATAGTCATAAGAGAAAACCTTATGAAACATAACTTGAGCCAAAGTAATGTAAATATATCCATGCATAAATCGTGAGGAACAATGGGAGGACTCGTCTTAACTAACACCATCATGATAAAGCTTACATGATGCCCTACTATTTCGACCAAGTGGTCAGGACCGTCCCAGGCATGCCAGGAAAGGGACGTTCATGATGTGATATCACAGGGGATCCAAAAATATATATACCTATGGTGGCACATAGTTCTGAGACCATGGGGTTAACCTAAACGTCAGGTCTATTCGGTGCTAGACACTACTCCCAAAAATATGCACATGAGGCTCATATCGTAATCGTGAATCATTCATGATGTTGATGGCCAATTTAAGACATAACATACTTGATCATACTTGAAATACATGATTAGCCATGAGTAAGGGCCCGTGAGTCTGCCAATAGTCATAAATTCATAAACCATGAAGAACATGCATACTTGTGAAATTACATATACTTGATATTCATAAATTCATGAGGAGTACTTGAAGAGAAATCATGTCATATATCATAATTTAAGGCTTAGGAAGATCAAGATCATAACGAAATCATAACTTTACGTTTCATAAAACTTACAACTTACATAATTGAGCATAATTTAATTAAAATTTTAAAACTATGAATTAATAATAAAAATAGATATAAAATCTGTCCATAGATTTTAAAACATGATTTGATACATGAAGGGAATTGACCCATATATAGATCATAGAGAATTTCACAAAATTTGGAATAAACCCCATAAGATCATGAACTTGAATCTAGAATTGAAATCCATAGAATTGAGAATATTTTTGAGCATGAGAGTGAAATGAACTCTCATTCATAGCCTCACATAACTGGGTATATCAGATTTACCCTCCCTCTTGAAAGCCCAAAGAAAATTGGAGAAAAATTGGGCAATTCCTCAAGCTTGATCTCCAAGGAAGAACTCTAACTTGCATGCATGGAATGGTAAGGATAAGGATAGGTTTAACACTCTTAAAACCCTTCTAACTGAGCTTAAAATGACGTAGTTTAAGACCTTAGACCTTAGTAATTACAAAAATATCCTTAATGAAAAATCTAGAAATTTTGCACTGTTAGTGACCACAAGTCGTCCTTTGATACCACGACTCATGGTATCCACCCATTACTGCCTCTGATGAAACCAACATATGGACTTCCCATGAGTCACACCATGATTCGTACATCATCCAACGAGTCATGGGTTCCATTTGTTACCTCAACTGGGAGAATTTCCTGCTCCTTCTCAGGGGCACTTACCACGACATATTGTTCCTCAGAATGAGTCATACTACGACTCGTACCATCCAACCCTGGTACCCTGGTGACAACCAACAACCCCAACCTACGACTCATTATATCATCCTACAGGTTGTACCATGGGCCCATTACCTTTAAGTCGCCTTCTACAGAATCTTACCATAGGTGGCTCCCATGGGTTGTTAGACCCTCAAATGACTCAAACCACGAGTCGTTCTGAGTAAAATATCAGATTTTTCTACTGCTTCTCATTTCAAATTCCCTAGTATAGTCTTACGCACTTCCGGAATATTACACATGGTTACAAATTTGTTTCTTGTCCAACATAAACCTAAAGGGGTAAAAGAATATGTTGTTGCTTCGAAACTCGATCAGCATCCTATTCTTGCTACTAAAAAGGAATAGTTTGTTACCCTGTAAATTCCCGATGATTTTTCAAAGTAATGAAAAAATCACGAATTCACCCATATTCATGTTGGTGTTGTACAAATCACCTTGTCATATCACGGAAGGAAAGGCCAACCTATTGTACACCTTTTACTCCTTGATACTCTATATAAAGAGTACCAACATGCTAATTTTGGTACCATTAAGGTCACCTTGAATGTTGGGAAAGTTTTTGTCACGTTACTTCAAAATTTCAACATGTCCTTAAGTGACTTCTATCTGACTGAAGCCTTGAAAATCCAAGTACAAATACAGGGAGCTCTACATGCTAGAGACTCTATCCAGGTAACTCTTCATTATTAGATAGCTTGGAGATTTCAGAACCATGTCATAGATCTTTCATTTTCTAGGTAGAGATGATTCTTTGTTACTACATGTAGATACCACTAGTGGAACTACTGCATGCACCCAAATACCCATAAAAATACCAAATCAAGAACTTGTCAAAATTCTTCCTAACTCATGGGTTACCAACTATAAGCGAACGAGAGAATCTACTGTTGAACCTCTTTGATCCACTAAATCGATCTTTGTCAAAAAAATAACATAGAATTGTAGCCATCAGTTTTGACCACTCTCATCTTAAAAAGCCAAATAGTACAGCCTTTTCTCTTTAGATGTACCAACCTACATCCCTTCCCTTACCTAAAGATGATGAGGATGCATTCGATTGGAACCTTCCAGCTGTTATGACTGAACATGATTGGATAAAATAGTTTAATCATGAATGTAGTGACATATGGTGGTTCAAATGTTCCTTCCCCAAGTACTACCATTGGGATATTGAATGTAACTGCCAAGAATGTCTAGAGGATGAGATTGAATATGATGAGCTACATGGGAAGAGAGAAAAACCCAAAAAGAAGAAGGGAAGATTCTCGAAAAAGGAATTCCGTAAGCGATATGAAGATGGGGATCCATCTATTGATTCCCTGAGCTGCCAAGGAAAGTATGAATTCCTTTTCTCCTACAAACATCAAGATTGACCAACTCTACCTGGTCCAGCAAAAAAACCTCACAACCCTCAACTTTTTATGATGAGTCCATCCTTCTCCAGTCATACTCTAGAATTCCCCTCACAACAACCCTTTGAAAGAGATGGTGTAAACCTTGAGCCAAAAATATCAAAGAAAAATGTTGTGTTACCCACTGAGAGAAGCCACATACAATTGATATAGAGGCTACCATCAACTGGCAATCAGAAAATGCAATCTGCCAAAATAAAGTGCGGACCAATATCGACACTTCCCTCAAGAACGTTGCTCACACATAGAACAAGATGATGAGAAAGGTGGAAAATATTGAGAAGAAAGTGGAATAGACATCCAATCAACATGTCGGCCTTATCTAAGACCTGAAATTGCAACTGACCAATATGCAATACGAGATTTGTCCACCAGGCACCTCACTTTTCCACTTCTTTTGGCAGCAACAAAAAGAGATGGCTAATGTTAGGAATATTTTTATGCCTATTTTTCATGTTTTTACCCATATTTGATCATGTTTTAAGTTCATAATCCTTAATTTATGCTTAAATTCATGTATGTGTTTGCTTTATGCGGTAACAAATGATTTGAGTTTATTTGAGCAGGAAACAGGTAAAATGAGATTAAAATGATGCAAGAAATGAAGGTTTGAGGATCTGATGGGTTTGGTGCTATGGCTGGCGCCTCACACCAAGTCCATAACTTCAGAAAAAAAAATCTTAGGCTGGTGCTATGGCTGATGTCCCACACCACATCCCAAACATCAGAGAAAAAAAATCTCAGTCTGGTGCTATGGCTGGGGCAGTGCGCCAAACACTATCCGAAGCTGAAATTGCTGGAATTTGACTAAGTCTATGGCGATATACAGGGGGAGGTGTGCTAGGGTCATTACAGAGCGAAAAATGCTAATTTTAAAGCCAAGTCTTGAAGGGTAGAAGCGTCACTTGAAGGCTCATCTCGCTACAAGAAATTTGATTTTTAATGACCAATTCTTAACAACAGGATATGAATACGGTCGTTAAAAGTGTATTTATAGCGACAATATTTTTTTCAGTCATTAAATGTCAATTTTTGATTAATACTAATGAGGGACTACTATCCGGATGTTATAAAAATTAATTTTCGGTGGTTAAAAATAAATGAAAGGGCGCCAAATTTTCCCTCCTTCCATCCACGTTTCCTGAAATAGTACGCGTCTCCATCTCTCCGCGAAAACAGAGATTACCCACGCTGCTAGGTCTCTTTTTTTTTCCAAAATTAATCAGCGTCTCTTTTCCAGATTTTGTTGGAGAAAAATTAGCAAAGAGAGATAAAGAGCTGCGTACGTGGGACTTCTTTTCCAAATTTTGTTGGAGAAAAATTAGCAAAGAGAGATACAGAGCTACGTATGTTTTAGAGGAAAACCAGTAAAAAGAATATAGGCATGCATACATCTGATTCCAGATTTTGAGGATTCAATAGAGTCGATCTGTTGTCATGTTTGTTGGAGAAAAAGAAGGCATACATCACTCAGTTCCATCGTTATATAAATGAAATAAGCTCTATATTTTGATTGAAGAATACTTTTCTAAGTTCCTAAGAGAAAATTAGCCTTCAAATCTAATCGTACTCTTGATGCAACTAATAATGGACATTCTTGGAGTTTCCTTCTCTTCAAGGTAAGTTTATATTGTTTTAACTCTGAATTTATTTGTGAAATACTATTTTCTCAATTCTGAATTTACACTGAAACCATTCCATCTAGGTTTCTTTTTCCTCTTTTTGTTCTTCGTACACATGTGTATATTAGTGGTAGACATATGTGTAGTATGTATATGATGTGAGTACTTCTGTGATTAAATGAGGTATAATTATGTTGTGAGTATACTTCTGTTAGTATTTTGCAGAAAGAAGAAATATATAATTTCTATTATATAAATGATTTCAATTGTTCTCTAGATGATATTGTATTACTGATTCTCTTGATGATGCTGTATTACTAATTTATGTCAAAATCTACCTATAAGTTGCACACTGGTGCTAGAAATGACTCCTAAAAGCAAAATTCAAGACTGCATAAAGTCATAGATATCTGGCAGACATGACTAACAAGAGTAAGATGAATTAAGGCTAGGAGGCAAACATCATATTAAGAACGAAACAAGAATTTATCAACACATAGCCAAACAATAATTGTACTAATGCCTAAAAGAAAAATCAGGTAGTTACAAATCATGGAATATTGTTAGAAAGAAGGAAACCATCAGTCATCAGTATAAGAATATTAATCAAGTCCAATAGTTCTAGTTCAAAAATTAAGAACTAAGTTGGATACTCAGCCAAACGAAATATATGAAAAACAGGTGCTTAGAAAATAATTGTCCTCCCTTAGTTTAAAGTGAATGAGATAAAGAGTTAAAAATAGAAGCACAAGAAAAAAAAAGCACATTACATTCTTTTTTTTAAGAAAGGTAATATTAGTGTGTATATACCATATGTGTAACTAAAAACTAAAGTGTAGTTTCCCTTTAAAAGTGATTATAGCTTACAAATTGGAGATCATGGCTAAAATCCTACAAAAAAATCTGAAACATCAAAAATATCATTTGCTTGAGCTAAAAATTTATGTTCACACCAAAAGTAGAACAGGGCTAGAAAGTTCTTTTTTAGCTTCTGAACAATATTCTTGTTTTTCTGAAAATACCTCTTGTTCCTTTCATTCCAAACAGTCTACCAAATACATGTCAGGACAATCTTTCATCTTTCCTCCTTGTTTGTAGTATTGCCATCCTTGTTCCATCATTTCAGTAGGTCTCTTATGCTACTGCATTTACCTAGCTAATTCCTTTTACTCTAATATACAATCTCCACAGTTGTTCTGTCCATTTGCAATGCAAAAAACTGATTGATTGTCTCTTTTTGCTCCTGATCACACAAAAAGCATCTAGAACAGAGTTGGATTTCTCTCTTGTTCATATTTTTATGTGTCAATACTGCCTCTTTTGCCAGCAAGCAAGTGAATCACTTGACTTTGTAAGGTGTTTTTGGTTTCCAAATCATCTTCCATGGCCATTCTATCCCCTATGTTGTTATTGTACTTAGATCTTTGTATGTTGTACTTGCTGAAAATTTCCTTTTTTAATGTAATAAAATATCAATCTTATTTTCTTGCATTGAGGCTCACAAAAGATGTTCATCTGCAGCATGCTTTAGTTCCTTACCCTTAAGGGAAGGTGTTAAACATCTGTCGATAGCTACATATTTGATAATACTAAGAACACCTTACCACTTGACCCATCAGATCTTAACTCTTTGTAATATCATAAAAAAACCAGATGAAAGTTTCTTGACCAGATCCATACTATAAACCCAGCCTCTTAGGTAAATCCATATCTTTACCCATCTCTATCTTTATCACCAAATTGTTGTCCAAAAAGTATTTGCCACCTACCCCATTCATTTGTGGATTTAATGCAAGATAACTAGTGGTTGATGCTCACATCAATGATACCTATATGACGAAGAATATTAGTTGGGATCACTCCAGGATATAACTTAGTGTTTCTAGATCTCTATAAGTAAATTCTTGTGCATTCCTACACATAGTTTTAAATCATTTCAATTGTTTATGTTAGAAGCTTTAAAACTTCAGTCGTTTCTTGAATGTAGCTTGGAAGAGTACTTTCAAGATACTCTTGTATCCAATGTGGGACAATTGGAAGTTATGGACTATGGTAATAATGGATGATGATGAACTAAAGATTTCTCTAGAGTCATACCAGCAAATGGTACCATCGAGAAAAAGGCCCTTATCATGCTCATCAACTTGTTTCTATTTTCATATATATCTTCTATAGCCTGACTGAGATCCAAAGAAAGATAACAAGCAGCAATTTGCATTAAAACTAGCTTGAAATAAAAGTATTTTACCTGGAGTATTTGTTTTCCTGCTAACAATTGTTACACTGCTTTAACTGTTGCTAATTAGGCTGCTTAAGTGTTGGTCGAAGATCCTTAACAAGTAATGCTTTAACTACTGCTAATAAGGCTTCATAAGTGCTGGTTTAAGGCCCTTAACAACTGCTTTAACTGTTGCTAATAGGGCTGCTTATGTTCTGGTTTAAGGCCCTTAATAGTTGTTTTAACTGCTACAAATAAGGCAGCTTATTTGTGGGTTTAAGGCCCTTAACATCTGCTTTAACTGGTGCTAATAAAGCTGCTTATTTGCTAGTTTAAGGCCCTTAACNTAGTAAGACCCCGTGGGGTTCTCTAGGTTTAAGGCCCTTAACAACTTCATATATAATGTTGTGGTTTATTTCAAATTTTTATTTGTTAATTATTATATATTTAAGAGTTAAATTAGTAGATTGATTAAATTTTTGGGATTTATAATTATGCAGTCGCAACGTATATTTCTGTTAAAAGAAGAACTCCAACCTTCTCTCGCTACTGCTCATCGCTCATCAAACTTTCTCATCTGTTGGTTGACAAGTATAATTACAAAACACATTCTTAGAGTGTTCTTCTCATCAAGGTAAGTTTCTATTTTTGTACATGTATTAATGAATTTGGTTCTGTGAGCATATTATTTTCATATTTTTCTCTTTTACTTCTTTATGAGTTGTTGTAACTACTAATTGAGTATCGAGGGTGGTTTACTTCTAACTATTGTTTATGACTTTAAATTACCTAGCTAGTTGGCAAACTTACCGATATAGAAGAATTCCTTAACAGCCAACAAGACATCAGTTTTAACCAGGTCCTACTTCTCTGTAAAGTGAAGCCATCAACCCATATAGATTTTTTTTGTAGGAATATCTTGTAAAACAACTAGAATCTCCTCATTTGTAACTTATTTAATTAGTAAAAACTTCTGTTGGTATGAGAAGCAAGGGTCCCTTTGAATTACTTCAACATTAGGAAAAGATATCTTCTCAACTGTTGAACCCATAATTGTTTGTATAAAAGGAAATAAATTCTGCCTCTACTTGCATAGGGTCAGAAAATTTTATAAAGTAGCATCATAGATTGATAAACAGAGTTTTGGCTAGTTCTCATTTTCCAAAGAGCATGGTAATACCTAGCATTTTCATCATCACTATGTATCCATGATGGTCTAGACTTTTGTCTTACTATTTGTTCCTCAACTTTTCTCCACATATTCATATCAATCATTACTAGCTTCTCCTTTCCAATGAAAGAATGATTAAGTGGTTGACTAGCCTTTTGAGATAGAAGGACTTCAAGTTTCTGTTTAGCCAATTGCAACTTTTGACTATAAGAAAAAGATGGAAGACTAACAAACTGATTACTAGTGATGACAAGAGTTGAATTTATTTAAGTTTCCACTTTGATCATATGATTAAATTTTTTTGTCAGAGTGTTCGATCTAAGATGCTCACAACTAATAAATACCTTTAGTATTGAATTGTAGCTACACTAGCGAACATTAATCTGATTAGTTATCTAAGGTTAATATTGTACTATATGTGTTGTTTTACTGAGATATTGAATCTAATTTGTTTTCTAAAGAAATACTAAGCTTAAATATGGTTTTATGTGACTTCTCGTTTGCTTCCCAAACATTGTTTGTGACTATTAATTACATATAATGTATTTTTTTCCTACTTGAATTACTTCAAACTATTTGAGGCAATTTTTAATTTTGACATGAATCATGTGTGAGATCTTAGAGCAACTTAATTTAATGTTTAATACTTGATGGTTTTAAATGATTGCTACATAATATTATTTAACGCATGCTTGAAGATCTATTTTCATGATGCATATTGTAAATTTCTTTTGGATAATCACTCATTATTAATTAAACCTTAGAACAGAATGGTAGTAATATTTAACACATATAGCATTACATAACTCAAAATAAATAGTAGTTCTTACTCCTTTTGGTTGTTAACTAATATATTTCTTATGTATTTTTCCTGAATCAAGAATATGATACCTAATAAGGAATGGAAGCAACGTGTGCAAGATCGACTTGATAATGCTTATATAATTGGGATGGAGAACTTTTTGGATTATGCTTTTACAAGATTAGGAGAAAGACAAGAAATACGTTGCCCATGCTTCAAGTGTTGTAATACATCTTCAAAAACTCGGGAGGTGGTTAGGTCACATCTATTAGTGTATGGAATAATCCAAAGTTATACTTTTTGGTATCATCGCGGGGAGAGGTTAGGTCAGCCACAATCAAACTCTGAATTTGTAGACGATTGTGGCATTGAAAAGGATGATGATGAGGATGAAATACATGAGATTTTAAGGGATTTATACCCCACTTTTAATGAAGACAACATGAACACAGGTGGTGATCATTTTGTTGAGGAGGAACCAAATCTTGAAGCAAAACAATTCTATAGCCTCTTAGAGGATTTTGGGCAACCATTATATGAAAGTTCAAAAGATTCTAAACTTTATACTTTGGTTAAATTGCTTCAAATTAAATGTATTGGTCATTGGATTAATGCCTCATTTACAATGTTGTTGAAGATACTGAAGGAAGATTTATTGCCTGATGGATCAAACTTGCTAGATTCATATTATGAGGCAAGGAAGATAATTCAGAAACTTGGGCTTTTTAGAAGAAGATAGATGCGTGTACGAATAATTTCATGTTATATTGGAAGTATGATAGGTTTCTTCATAATTGCAAAGTTTGCGGCACATCTAAATGGAAAGAGGATAAACGTAATGGGGAAACAAAACGTAAACTTGGGAAAATGATACCATGAAAGATTTTACGTTATTTTCCTCTAAAGCCAAGAATCTAAGATTATTTTTGTCCTCAAAAACATCTTGTTTTATGAGATGGCATCATGATGAAAGAGTTGATGATGGAAAAATGAGGCACCTTGCCGATTCAGTAGCATGGAAGACACTTGATGAACTTCACCCATATTTTGCTAGTGAGCCTCATAATGTTCGACTTGGACTTGCTAGTGATGGTTTTCAACCATTTAGAAGTTCCAAAACTCCGTATAGCATTTGGTCTGTGGTACTTATTCCATATAATTTACCGCCTTGGTTATGCATGAAGCAAGAGAATTTTTTATTTTATCGATGCTTATTCCTGGTACTGAAAGTCTTGGAGATGCAATTGATGTTTATCTCCAATCTTTGATAGAGGAATTAAAGGAATCATGGAAAACTGGAGTGGAGACCTTTTATGCATCAGCTAAACAAAATTTTATGTTACATGCAGCCTTGTTATGGACCATTAATGACTTTCCAGCATATGCAAATTTGTCAGGATGGAGTACCAAAGGAAAATGGCTTGTCCATGTTGCAATAAAGAAACCTTTTCAATTAGGTAAGAAAATGGTAAAAAGCAGCTATATGGGTCATAGACGCTTTCTTCCTATTAAACACAGATGGTGGAATGATAAATATTCATTTGATGGTACTAAGGACTGGAGATTACCACCAAAAATGCAATCTGGTTATGATATAGTTGATCAAGTGTCTGATTTAGATCGGTCAACACTATCAAAACATGCAAAAAGGAAGATCAAAATATCACATGAGAGTAGGGGTGATAATTGGAATAAGAAGAGTATTTTCTTTGATCTTCCATATTGAAAAACTCTATTGTTGCAGCATAATTTAGATGTGATGCACATTGAGAAAAACATATGTGATAATATTCTAGGAAAAATCTTAAATTTCAAATGAAAAACTAAAGATTCCCTGAATTGTCGGATGAATTTGCAAGCAATGAACATAAAGAAAGAATTGCATCCGATAAAGAGTGGAGATGAATATGAGTTACCAACTGCATGTTACACATTATCTCTTGAAGAGAAGAATGACTTTTTTAATTTCTTAAAGAATTTAAAGGTCCCAGAAGGATTTTCATCAAATATTTCTGAGTGTGTCAACCTTAAAGATTGCAAACTTTCAGGTTTGAAAAGTCATGATTGCCATGTTATTCTACAATATTTACTCCCACTTGTGATACGTGGTGTGCTTTGTAAATCTGTGCTTGAACCACTTATTGTGTTGTCTGTATTTTTCAACATGAGAAATGTTTAAGAGTAGATGAGCTAGAGCAAATAGAAGCCCAAATTCCTATAACTCTATGCAAGTTAGAAAAGGTCTTCATTCCTGCATTTTTTGATATCATGGTCCACTGGGCAATTCATTTAGCTCATGAAACTAAGATTGTTGGACCTATTCAATATAGATAGATGTATTTGGTGGAGCTATGGCTATACTTTCTGAAATCCTTTATTCATAATAGGGCTTTCCCAGAAGGCTCTATTGCAGAGGGATATTTAGAAACTGAATATATGACCTTATATTCAAGGTATTTACATACGATGAAAACAAAATTTAATCTCTATGAACGGAATTATGATGGCGGTTCTATTGAATCTGATGGAGATTTATCAATTTTTTCTCAAACTGGAAAAGCTTTGAGGGGTGGTACACCGGGCAGTCTTGATTCAAATGAATTTGAGTAGGCACATTCTTATATTTTGAAGAACTGTGATGAAATTCAATCATTCCTCAAGTAAGTAATGACTCGTTCAAGTGATTTACTTTTGTATTTTTTATATTTTCTTATTTTAAATGTCATGTTATATTTTAAATTCTTTGCAGAGAATTTTCACAGATATCAGTTGATACCTTAAAAGATCATTCAGAGATCGAATGGAATAGACAATTCATTAGTTGGTTAAAAATAAAGGTGTGTAATTAAGAGTTTTTGTTTTTCAAATCAATTTGTGAATAGTTTTGCTAAACTAAATGTACTTGATTTTGATAGGTTGCGGAACTACACAAACATGATGACAGTAAGAAAATAAAAGATTTGTTCTCATTGTCGCGTGGTCCTCTTCCATATGTGACAAGTTTCAAAGGCTATGTTACTAATTGATATAGGTTTCACGTGCAAGACCATGATAAAAATTTGAGAACTCAAAATTGTGGGGTGGTTGTAGTTGGTGAGACTGATGAAGTGAATAAAAATATTGATTACTATGGAGAGTTAACTGAGATTCTTGAATTACAATTTACTGGTGGAAGAAGAGATGTGTTATTTCGATGTACGTGGTTTGATGTGTATGATGAAGAAAGGGGAATTAAAGTAGATGAATATGGCTTTGTAAGTGTTAACCGCCAAAGATATTTGAAAATAAATGAGCCTTTTGTATTAGCCAATCAAGCATCAAAAAGTATTTTATGCGGCGATCTTTCCAATAAAGGCATGTTGTACAAAAGGTTCCAACCGTGTGATACTTTTGATGTTGGGGAAAAAGAGGATGATGATTTAGAGGCGATATCGAGGGAATCACAAGGCAGTGGATATGGAATAAGCTAAATTTGAATTAATTACTAGGAGGGTTGTTAGTATCATGAGTTGTTCTTTTGATTTTGGATCTACTCTTTTTTTTCTTGTAATCCATTTTTGATTCTTATTCTCCCATTGTTTTGATTCCCTTTATATGAATTTGATTTTGTATTATGGTTTGACCTTCGATTGATGTCACTCTCTCTAACTTTTTCGCCCTTACCTTGTATATTTAAGATTGAGAACTTTCTAATGAGTTTGTTGCATCTTGTTCCTTGTTGCTTGATATTTTTCTTTCACTTTCTCTCTGCTATGTGATATCTCTTGTGTCTTCCTTGTGTGTGATTTGTTGCTTGTTCATTTTGATATCTTACTATACGATAGAATTGCATAGTTGAACATGGACAGTTTTTCTTCCTTTAGTAGTGTCTTATATATGGTCTAATTTCTTGGGTAGGCTTCTTATAATCTATCACTATTCAATAGTCTTCCACTTTCCACATCCATTTCTGAAAAAATTTGTCGGCCCATACCTTTACCTTTTCTAGTGCGGATTAGCTCTAGGGCCTGCTATCTTATTTCCTTCTCTATGTATATGTGTGTTATTACTATGTTTTCTTCCATTCATAAGCCTCCATATTTCATCCATAAGTTGTTATACGCCGGGATATTTTTCAAATCCTTTCTACTATATTCTTAAGAAATAGGGAATCTAACTCAAAAATCACCTATCTCATTTGAGGTCTCTCCATATGTTCTTGCATGATTATATTTGTTTAATGCTTCCTCTACAATATCCCTTGTATGGAGGATGTTTGAAATTCTTTCTCCTTATTTTTCATGAAGCAAATCGGTTTATGCATTGCAGATAAACAAATTTGTATTTGATATCTTTTTTCACCATGTTTAAGTTGTTCCCTCTTTGCTCCATAACTCCCATACTATGATAGGTGATAACGTAAGATAGATGTATTTTACTTGATTATTTTTTTGTTATCTCCCACCACTTAGTTAATAACTTTGAATAATGTACATATTCTCTATGTTGGTCCCCATAGGATTACATAAATGTATCCAGATCTATTGTGCTATTGGAGGTTTTTAGGAACACATGTGCTAGATCTTCATTCTTTATAGCATCTAGATAGGAATTGAAAAGCCTATTTCTTCAATGTGTTATCTAAGGCAACTTTAATTGCCATGGTTTTCACAGGAAGAATGAGATTTTAATAGGCAATCCTTTTAACTATATCTTTGTTTTATATAGCTTGTTAGATTCTTTATTTTCTTCATCAATTCAAAGGAAGAGCCCGTAGTGATTATACCACTTGCTTCGATCTTCTAATAAGAATTATCTGATTAATCTCCTTGGTGGATAGATATTTTCCAGGATGTGTTCTACCTAATCGGCGGTAGTGTTCTTTTAAGAATTTTTTTTCATTCAAATTTCTATTCACTGTTGTTTCTTTGGTTAATACAATAGTACGGTAACACATTAAACTCGAGGTGGTTAGCATAGAAGAGAGCTCCAAGCCTGTCGGTGTCTAGGCAAAAGAATGAGCTTAGTGAGAATTTAGCAAATATGTTGTGCATACGAGATAGTACCCCACGGGAGGATAACATGTTAAAAGTAAGTGAATAGGAATACTTTGAATTAAAAAGTTTTATGATTGTTTCCTTCCTCCAGCGATAGCGGCTTTCTAGTCCAATAGCTCGATCAATTTTTGTATCTTATCCATTAGTTATTTGTAGTACAAGTGTTTTGTTACGCCGTAAATTGGAACTCCCGAATGGTAAAACTCTTTTACAGGGTATTTTAGTCATATTATCACATGTTTTGTTATGACTTGTACAGTCAAAACTTGTATGTAGAACAAACTTTTTTCTTTGTTAAATTTTTTCCTAATGCCTTAGCTTCCTCATACATCGGAAGTACCTTCATTACTAGATGATTATTTGTCTTTCTTTCTTTCTTTTTCATATGTATATCGTTCGTCCTTGTATTTTGTTTATATGTATCCCTTTCCTTGCCTCTTGGTTGTATCATGCCTACTTGTGTGGGTTTGCTATAAGTGATATGTCGGTTTCGGCGGAATTTTGACACCTCATTTTGAGCGATTAAGGATTTAAAAGACGTAAGACGATCACGCGGTTACTAGATACTAAAAGAACAACAACTTACAAGGTTCATAGTATTTAATCTTAAAGCTATCGTACTTCAAGCTCAAAACCTCGCCCAGCTTATAGCTTTTCTGGTTACTCTCCCCTCTTGTGTCTCTTTAGTTTTAACTAAAGACACCCTACGAGAATTTGAAGTATGGACTTTGGAGGACTTTTATGTTCACCATTTGCATGCATTTGTGCTTCCAAACTTTGAAAATTGTTGGCATTCTATGTGCGGTCTCACAGGGCTTGTAATTCATTATTTATCTATGCCAAAGCTTCTTTTAACATATTTGTTTCCTCCTCCATTTATAAAAAGGCATTATGTTAGCATCTTATTTTCTTTGTGTACTTTTGTATTGTATAAAATGAAAAATGTTGCTAGCTTAAAATTTGTGGTTTAAAAGGCTTTGTTGGGAACTTATTTAACCGACTCTATCAAAATCCTATAGCCTAAACCTCTACTTCAAAGCTTCATAGGCTAGGGCTATAGGCCCAAATAACTTCTTTCGAAAAGACCACATATTCTTTAACACTCACGCACCGGCTTAGCAATTTCCTTACTCCGTTTAAATTTTTCTTGTTGGTCACACTTCTATAGATCGTATACCCATGCGTTTCCTGGTCATTATAAAGCAAAAAAAAAAAACAAGTATTTGGACAGCCCCAAGCTTAGTATATCCAGCACCTATCATCTAAGTGCTACTAGCACCATCCCATACAAACTTAAGGCTTTAAATTCTTTGTGTAACATTTAAATTCATTAGCCAAATTCATCATAAATATTTATTGAATTTAAATATTATTATGAAGCTTAGGGCTTTAAATTCATCATACAAGTTATCTATGGTATTCAACTTAGCCAATTTGTCCTTAGTAAGAAGTCTACTACTGATGACCATATATAATACAAAACACCATTTAGGTTCTCCCAAGTTAATACAAAACAGAAAAACATCAATATTCGGACATCCCCAAACCTAGTACATCCAACAACCTACTCATGTATGAATTTACTAGAAGCCACCATACAATCTTAGAGGTAGTAAAAGCATTTGCTTCTATACGACACATATACTTTGAGCTACAATAATGTATCTCTTTGAACAAAAAAACTAGTACATCCAACACCCAATCCTTTTAGCCGAGTCATGTACTTCATCTTTCCAATACAAGGACCACCAAAGTGCTGAATTGTGTTTGTGAATCGAGTAATTAATGGTCCAAGTTAGAAAATATGTTTGTAAATGAGTTTTTAACAAACACACCTCGTGGAAACCCCACGCTGAACTTAATCAGTTACTACCACTACTAGATTTGTCTTTGTTAAGGTATTATTTAGTGGCTTGTTGCTACTTCATGTTGCCCAACACGAGAGGACCTCTACTCACTCCTTGCCATTCTAATATCTTTGCCATAGCACAACAACATAAGGGCATTGACTAACATATGATCAATGGTTTTCAACTTAGCCAATCTATCTTTAGTAAGAATTCCTCTTTGTTGTATGACTATATATACAAATCATTTAGGTGCTCCCAAGTTATTACCAATCAACTTTCACTTTTGAAAGCTTTTGAATGATTTTTCTCTTGTTGGGTGAACTTACAACTACTCTACTATTTTTGTATTAGGTTTACATGAATCAATCAAAGTTTCGAAACTTTGGAATGGGATCAACTTTCAAGACTAACAAGCATGCATACAATCCACACAGTGCCTTTGCAAGGGACGACACAAGCTTAAAAGCTATGGAATCCATAGAGTAAGGGTTGAACAAAGAACTCCAATGTCGGCCAAAGTAAAAACTTTAACCCACATCAACATCTTATCAAAATGATCGATTACAAAAATAATATCCCTATACCTCCTAGAATGGATCAAGCGAAGATGATGTTCCCCTCACTCCGAGGAAGTTGAAGTGATGCGAGATACTCGGACAAATGAAATAAGTATTTTATTGTCCCAAATTATAACTTTTTTTGCTAGTGTAATACAACTCTTTTTTATGTCTTATTTAAATTTATTTTGAGTGCACCTAAATTTGAAAGGAAAAAAAAAGTGAGAGGAAAGAACATTTGTAAAAATGTTGCAAGACTCAAACACGGAGAAAAGCTTGGTGTCACTTTTACCGAGAATCGAGTTTTTAGGGGAACATTGTGCCTCATTTGTAAGACACTTGGGCATTTTAGTTCGTGATCATAATGTGCCCATTGCGAGTACACACATGGACGGACATCGAACAAGATAGCTAGATCACATGTGGGATGCGATTCTTGTAAGGATTTAGAGAATTACTTTCTTAATGTTTATATAAAGACGGATGCTAGTGATATAGTGACTATTTAGTTACGCACATAAGTAAAATTGTATTTTCTAATTTGTTTGAAATTTTCAGTTTGATATTTAATAATACTTATAAAATATTGTAGGATAAATTTGTCGGTGAAGATATGAATGATCAGAAAGAACATTTCTTGCAACATATGAAGGTTGTGAAATAATTGGAGAGGATGTTTCATAAGAAGAATATAGCGCTAGAATCATTCCGCGATGCTCTAAAAATGTGCCAAAGGGGTAGACACGAGTGATTTGGAATGGGTTTGGTTAAGAGCATTTCTTAAGTGAAAATTTAAGGTATAACCTCATAGCAACTATTTATTAACATGATATTTAAAGTAGTGACTATAATTTTTATGGTGTGTTTTTAATATAGGAAACAAGTACAAGAAACAAAATCAATAGGTCCCAAATTGAGTATGCCTCATCATACGGGTAGTAAGCCTATTAGAGCGATTATTTATGAATTGATAAGTAAATCTTGAAACTCTTAAGTAGCTTCTTCTTTGTTAAAATAATTTTTTTACTTGTTTATTATATTAAGGGAGGTAAAGATGGTAGAGTCGGCAAGCATGGATACTCTCTTTTTGAGACTCGTAAGAAGGATAACAAACTTGTTGAACCTAAAACAAATGAAAAATATGTATGTTTAGTATAAATTCCATTTTACATCATTTTACTTGATGTGCTATATTGTTTTAATATTATTGTATTTTATAGGTTAAAATCCAAAATTGGTTGTCGATTCGTCTCTTACAAATATTGAGTTGTGAAAGTGCTTTGGACCTCAACGTAAGATCATGTAGTTGGATTTGGTGATGGGATAACCGCTAAGGAGTTGAAAGGTGGGAACTCTTCAAAGGATGCATTATTAGACAAAAATTTGAAAGAAAGTGAAATAGAAAATGAATCTCTAAAAAAAAACGCATGGATGAGTTAGGGAACAAATGTGAGCACGTATGGATGAACTAGAGTAAATATGAGCGAATTTCCAAGTGCGTGTTTGGTCAGCCCTTCATCACCACCATCTTCACGTGATGAATAGATTGAACCATTTAGAAGGTTAGCAGATTGAATTATGTTTTCTCACGTGATGAAATTATTGCAATGCTATAATATGCGAACTTATTTTGTCACTTGGGGATTTTTCAAGAATTTTGTTAGTTTAAAAGTTAGAATGCTTCATCTCTTTGTTACCCCTACGTTAAAATCCAATGGATGCTTCAAATTCAACGTAACACCCGGGAAGTCCTAGAGATCGGACCCGAGTTAGAAGATGTTCAGTAGAAAAGTCATCATAAATTTGCTTCAACGAATGAGTCGAACGACTCGTTCGTGACCTTATGAGTTGTGAATTACGTATCATGGGAAGTAGTCAAGGGAGGTGAGCCGGGCCGGTGGAAATGGACGACCTATGATTCGTCTTTCTTGGCAACGACTTGTCAAGTCGTCGTTAGAGGGGAGAAGTTTTGGTTTTCAGAAATTTCCGGTGTACTTAATGAAAGGGCATAATGAATCTTGGGAGTTGGTGATGAGTGGGTACATTGGTCATGACCTAAAGGATCAATAATTTCTAGTATACGACGGAGTGGACCTAACGAGTCGTTGGAGTCTGAGACAACAACTCGTCGGGTAAGTCGTGGCATCGATTCGGGCAATTTCCCGGATATTCTCGGGGTGAGTTTGGTAAAATCCCAAGCTCCAAAATTTAAGTGATAGTTTTGGGTATGTTTGGGGACGTTTTTAAAGGTTTTCTTCTAGATAAACCCTCATTCTCTCAATCTCTTTCTTCCTCCTCTCTTCTCAAAAATCCTAGGTGTTTCATCAAGGTGCTCTTCAAGCTTCAAGGAAGATTTTTGATGGGATTTAATACACCGGGTATGCGGGACTTCAACAAGGATATTCTTCCATCCTTGTTCCCCAACATATTTTCAATAAGAATTTGATTTAATTTATTTAGAATATCATGATCTAGGGTTTGTATAATGGGTAATTTCTTCTTCATTCTTTTTCTTGAATGTAAATAATTCACCAAAGTATGAAATTTATTTGGAATGTTAATTTTATGGGTTGTTAGGAATATGGATCATATGTTGGGGAAGGCATGAGAGGATACCATGTTGTTCATAAATTGGCTTGAGTAATAAATGGGTGTTGCTTATTGTTCAAATAATTTTCATAGCAATGCATGAATATGAAGAAATTGTGAAAATATAGGTTGAGTATATATGGTGTGAAATACTCTACCTAACCCAATGTAAGTGTTGAATGAGAATTGTTCATCTCTCCTTTGATTACCGTAGAAATTAATGAATTTTGATAGAAGTTTGGAAGTATTGCATAGTTAACCCTAGTGACTTGATTATGATATTGATGACTATGTTGGATTGACTAGGCATTATGGTCTTGAGTAATTGAAGTATATTATGTGCCATCATCATGTTCTAGATTTAATTGATTGGGCATGATAAGATTTCATCTCCATTGTTGGCTACGAAGCTTGGACGGATTACATGTTGTTTTCCCTTATTAAAATTGTTTTTTTATAAAAATCTTTGAATCTAAAAACGCCGTGCTTCAAGAAGTTCACAAGGAGTGATTTATGATAAGTGTGTAGATTATTGTATACCTAAATAGCGAGAAGTCTTACATCTTGATTGAGTATAAGTTGTATTTTATAAATCTTGTATGATCTCATATTTCATGTTGAATGAGATGAACTTGGAATTCAGAATGTCATGATAGTATAATGCACAATATGAATCTATAGGAATGCTGATTAGCGTAAGATGCTTGAGATAATTATTGATTTGACTCCATGATGAGGTGAATTATGGTGATAATGCATGAGAATGATAATTCAGAATATTGGGCTTATTGTTGTGTGGTAGCCCCAACCACCTGTCGCAAATGATAGTTGTATGATGAAAAGCTCGGCTAATGTCCTTATCACCAGTTGGTGATGTAATTTAGACTAGCGATAGTCAGGTCGGGATTCTCATTAGTAAGAATGTTTTCCTAGTCGGTCGGGATTCTCGTTAGCGAGAATGTTTCCCTAGTCAGTCGGAGATTCTCATTAGCAAGAATGTCTCCCTAGTTAGTCAAGACTCACATCCCTAGCTACTAGCCCTGCATGTTTCTCCTTTTTCAGTCAGGACTAATATCTTTGCTTGATCGGTGACACTCTATATCAAAGCATTCTCTCCCTTTGATATTCGGGGATTCTCGTTCGTAAGAATGTTTCCTTGTGATCAGGACTTTCCTTGGAGCGACGGGGACTATCTTTATATCAATCACGGCATCTTACCTCTGTATTATTTCCTATTATTAATTTTTGCACATTAGTTGATATTATAATGATGTATGTCCTTATAATGGGGTTATGTTGATATGAATATGTGAATCTCATATAAGGTTGTCATATCTCATTTCGATTACATTACCCTATTAATGTGTATTGTTTACATTACTTCCTATTTGTATATATTTATGAGTTAGTTTAATTACGTTTCCCGACATACTCGTGCATTCAGAAATGTGACCGCACGCCTCTTGTGCTATATTATTTCATGATAGATTCGGGTCTCCGGAGTTCGAGTCGCGTCGCTAGATATGCTCTTTTCTCTCGATTCGCGTGGTGAGTCCTCATCTTGGGAGCGTGGTTTATATTCCCGTTTATTATGTTCCAATTTTCCGAGACTTTAGAGTTAGCGAAACATCCCGAAACCTCATGATTTAGTAGAGAGCTTAGAATTGTCTAGATAGCTTCAACTATGTATCTAAATATTATTAAAGTGTCTTCATGGTTTATATTAATTTTTGTTTTTCTTTCATTTGTTCGCGTGTTAGATGTTTCTTATGTTAAGTGAATGCGATGGTTATGCCATATGTCGACTTGGAGCCTTTCGAGGTTCCTTGTCCCTACGTATGCAGGTATCCGGGTGTACTCACGGGTCGTGACATTCACACGAAAGAGAAATAGAAACAAATAAAAAATAGTAAGAAGATTGACCTCTAAGGCGCTTTGTTTATTTAAAAACTAAGTATTTAGTAACTTCTAGTCTCTACGAGTTGGTTTTGTTTTGAGAATGTAAGTGGCTATTATCTTCATCACATCTATCATTTATTTATTTCCATATGCTCCAGCATATGCGGGTAGGACTAATGCCACAAATCTTCTTTAGTTGTTTCTTGATGCCTCTAAAGTTCTCTACAATTTTGATGGCTAGCTAATTTTTATAGAATGAGAAAATTTAGCGGTATAGTGAAAGCCCACGTCCTCGGCCATGATTCAACTCTACGATTGACCGCCCAAGCTTTTATCCCAATGAAACCTTGTCAGTGTCTTTGTACTAAGTTTGTATTAATCTCTTCATGATTTTCACTCACATAGACAAATAAAGTATGGAGTTAAAGATTTTGAGTTACGAGTAAAAGTGCATACAAAGGTTGCCGATCTGTTTAGCTCGTCCAGTGTCCAAATGTTGAAGTTTATATTTGTGTTATATTCTGTGAGTCATGTGTTGCTGTTGGATGCTCTATATGCCTCTCTCTTTATGTGTTCTCCTAGATTTTTCGACAAATAAAACTAGAGTAAACTTACTATAATATTTAGTCCGGTTTCTCTTTACAAGAGTTAAATAAATAGATCTTTGACTAGGGATTTCAAATCTATTTTGTTGTCAAATTTATGTGGAAAAAGTTGCAACCTATAGTACATTTCATGTAGTTTCTAATATCTAAGTTTCATTTTACAAAGAGTAAATTAAAATTTTTCCAATTCAAGATCACAATAAGGTCGAATGACCCTTGAAAAGAAAAAATAGACCAAGATTTAGGGTAAGGGTAAAATTTTCTTCTTAAGAGGAAAAGCACGATTAAAAAACTTTAAGAAAATGTAAGAAACTCTCAAACATGAGGAATTACGAACTTTGATAGGGCTACGGTGCATACATACAGAAGAGGCATAGCATGGCTAGTAGAAAACATTAACATGTAAGAGAAATACTTGTTAAGTTCACCTCATGACATGTAAGAGAAGTTCTTGATTCCAACAACCTTTGGCAAAAAAATTTATTCCAAACAATATAGTGCCCTCAATCGTTGTGATATTTAATTATACAGATCATATCATAACTCTTCCAATATGATTGAGTAGTGATCACATATAATTTCACTTGCGATGATGATTTAACAGGACCATTTGTCTCACTATCTTTTTGTTAATTGTTGTCAATGAATATCTTTGCGAGCCTATATGTTCTTTGTAAAAAGTTTAATATTTATCCCTTATTATGTCGTTTACATGTATTTTCATCCAAATAGATACATTAATTATATGATCTGTTTTGCTTCTTCTTCTCCTTTAATTATTTTAGAAATTTTTATTGTTGGAATCATCTTTTTTGATCCACTTAATTACGCATTTTTCTTAAAGCACCCTCATCAATATCTAACATCTTACCAAGTTAGACTATCACGAGTAATGTTGTTGCATTTGTTGTTGTATAACTCCCAATTAATTTAGTTTGGTCCATCTTCATTATAATGCTCCAAACTCCTCACCACTTGTTTCGCAATACTACTAGCTAGACTATCTAAGTTTTTAGCTTTAAGAGAATGATTAGGAGTTGAGATGCCATCGGAAACATGTAACATTTCTTTTCATTTCATATAGACCAAAACTTACATGCGAGACACCATCATCCATACTTTCTTGATGGATTCTGCTCAACTCACAAAGAGAGCACCAACCTTAAGCTTTCTTGACATTTGCTAGTCAAGGTCCATGCAATAGAATCCAAGGAGTGATAGAAACATGCTCCAAATATCTGTTCAAGCTGTACAATGTAATAGTAGATGGTTGACACTTTATGATTCCCTCTTACACATGTAGAACACAATTGCAATATGGATGCGTCTCTTGGCTAAGATTATCTTGAGCTAAGCTTTCTTCATATAAATTTGTCATGCACTTTATGATTCCATCCTATAGATGTAGCACCTGTTCGCAGTCTTAATACGTCTACGGGCTACAAGATTATCTTAAGCTAAGTTTGTTTCATACTAGGTTTTCCAACATATCAATATTCCAACTTTTTAAAATATCCCACAATTCCTTTCAATACAGTTATATATACATTAATTAGTAACACTCTTAGTAAGATTATCGAAAGTGTCGTGGTTACATATACTGTATAAAACTATAGCATATATACATATCTTGTTTACACCATAAAGATAAGAGACTTAGACACTTCATTTCTATCTTCTGGATACTACTACTCTTTCCTTCAAAACATCTTGCATTTCTTACCTTCCATGGAGTCCACTAGATGCACGTTGGGATACTCATCCACTAGTCTTCCTTGGCTCTTCTTCTTTCAATTCTTTCCCAGCTATTTAATAGTTCAGCACACTATTTGGGAATCATCCATTTCATCCCTAGTATATGCAAGAGCATATTCCATAGATTTATAGTTGTTTTGTGAGTGCAACAGAAACAAACGGTAAAATTCAAAGCACATATTCTTGGCGAGGGAAGAAACCTACCGGTTGTGCACAAAACTATAAAGAGTGGCCGGGATAGTACTATATTAACAACAACATTTTACAGGATATATTATTCTTCTAAAGGATAATTTTGCTTCTACTTATATCCAAAAGAAAAAACCAAAAATGCTTTAATCCTAGCACAACTCTAAATCCAACGAAGATAGTCATACATTTCAAAGATATGCGTCACGAGAATAGCAATAGAATGACTTAATGAGCGAGAAAGTAAACAATTGCAAGGAAGATTCATAGAAATCTGTAAAATGTACATATCATATTGCCAAAAATAATATATCTTCTTAGAATTTTGAGTCTATCGGGGAAAAAGATGACTTATGTGTACCAATGCCTTTTGGTTTAGATTGTTCTATCAATTTAATCATTTGTTTGTTGGCATATTCTTGCTCTTGTCTTTTTTCTCCATCCTCTCTTTCCCCTTGGTACTTTATCACAATACTTTTGGAATCTTCACATCACAATATTCATGGTTTTGGGTTTGCATTTGGGTGAAAGTTTTTGAGAGGCATTCAATTTGGTTGCCTCTATTTAACCCGTGCCCTTTTTTTATAAGCTATTTATCTCGTAGCTTTTTTACGTAACTAAGAAATGCTTCTTCTCTTCTCCTCTTACTTAAATTTGAGATTACTAGATATTTCTATTAATGATTTGTTCATTTTTACCAAGCGATTAAACTTGTTCTTTTGAACGGATCGAGGGAAACTTGAAGTTTGAAGAACCTATCCATGAAGAAAGTGCACAACAAGTTTTCGTACATGAGTCTTATGTATATATGATACAGTTTTATTTATCTTCTTTTTGGGACTTCTTCATAGAAATGATGTTGATAGTTTGGATTGGTATATTTTTTCGCTAAATATGATTCTTTAGTATTTTGTATTAACAATGAAACTTTATATGAATATCAATTATTTGATTTAATTTCGAATGTGTTTACTTTCGTTATTATGTTTAGTAAAATTTTACATTAGCAAAGAAAAATATGATCATTACAACTCTTCATCGACAAGTTTATCAAATAATTAAATGGGCATGAGTGAAATAAGATATGGTCGTTAAAAGTAACATACAATTAACGAAGGGAATTTTGGTTGCTAAATCTCTTTTAACAACGAGTTAGTTGGTGGCAAGCTGATGACTTTTAACGACCGGCTGACAAATTAGCGAAGGGAATATCTTGTTACTAAAAAATGTATAACGACTGGTATTTATGTAGTGACGGTTTACAATCGTCGTTAACTCTTGAGGCTTTTAACAATTGGTGGCATTGGAAAAATGGGTAATTATTTACTTATAGCGACCCGGAGTCGGACTTGTAGCGACCAAATTTCCACTCGGTAAAAGACTATTTTCTTGTAGTGTCTATAAATATAAGCCTTAGATCATTTCTTATGTAGTTTTTGACTTCTTGTTGTAGTTTTGGACTTCTTTGAAGCGATCTTTACTCATTTTTATTTTGTAGTTAATTCATGAAAGCTTGTAAGTTGTTTGGAAGGAAGACAAGGTTCTACAACTATGTTTTCTCTTCTTTACTTAGTATTTCGCATGATGATGACTAAGTATTTATTTTTCCGCTTGTCTATGAGTGGCTAAACTCATATTCTAGGGTTGTGGCCATGGTGAATGGTTGATTGTTTGGCGAGACTAAATGACTTAGTTTTGATTCTTCAATTATAATTGTTTGTATTTATTTGTGTAAATTTATTATTTATGATATTGATCACTTTGTAAGTAATTTGTTGGCTTTAGATTTAACTTGCGAAAGAAGAGCGAAAGGGTTAAAAATAAATATAAAACAGGAATTTAAAGACTCTTGAACCCATTGGTGATAGGATAGAAGTTGTTGTTGAGGAAAGGGATATACCCTTCAACCCTATTTAGTTGACATACAAGTAGGCATAATCGTCGTTTCTATGTTCTTCTATGACCATAGGGATATAGGCGTTAGGGTTCATGAAATAGTTCTTAGATGCTAGGGATAGTGGCAAGAAATGAGATAGTAACTTGCTACTAACAACCATAGGAAGAATCTTGTGCTAGTTTAATTCTTTATGGAAAACTCAACTTAAAACCAACTAAGTGTCATTGCCTATTACATCATCATTATTGAAATACCATCAATACATTCGTTTTAGTTAATTTTACATTTCATGTTTTAATTTTTTTAATTTTTTTAATTTTTTTAATTTTTTTAATTTTTTTATTTATTTTGGTTTTTTTTGTTTTTTAAAAATTAAATTGACAAGTCCACAGGGGTACGGTATTGTTACACCTCGTAAATTTTTAACATGTAGATGGCCTATTTGCATGTTGGTTAAGAGTTTTAAATTCCATACATGCTAGAAAAGGCCGAGGGAAAGATCGGACAAACGCCAAGTCGGCGCGTCGCAAAAAAATGCGACTTATAAATCGCATTCCCACAGAATCGACTTATAAGTCCCAATTACACAAGCCCCCCCAACTTAGGTTGTTCATTACTTCTATTATATTCGAAAATTATAAGAAATGAGGAGAACGTGAGGTTTTGATAATTTCCATTCGATTACGCCGTCGAACGCGGTTTCAAGCTCGAATTAACCTCGAGATCTTTGAGGTATTTAGCGACAAGGCATCCCTAAGTTTAGTTTCGCAAGAGTCGGCCGACAAATCGTCACGCTACCGAGCTAAGGTAAAGTGGAATTACTCCAAATTAGTGTCAATGTACTCCTAGCCTTAAAGTGAGTAATTCTCCCTTACGGACTTTTGAGAAATTGCAAGTTTTCGACCGTTTTTAGATAAGCCAAATTGGGCTATATATATATCAAAGTGATGTTTTCTTCCCGAATATCGGTGTATTTAGTTGCTAAGTTGACATATATGTGAATGGAGTTGGGAGAAATAGGTGGATACTTGTAGAGCTTCGCTTGTTAGTCGGAAAATCGAGCGAAGGTATGTAGGCAGGTTTCTTCGGCAAGTTAGTAACTTTAGCCTAGTATATCTGATGAAAACTCAGTAATAAATTCCTGGGAGTCGAATATTGAGTTTTGTGCGAATTCGGTAAGCTTTGTCTTGTGTTGTTATATCATATTCACCCCGAAAGCTAGTAAAGTAGTGCCAAATGGCAGAATGTTATTTCAGACTCGGTATAGCCCGGTATGCGTTACTTAAGCATGTTTTATAATAATATGACATATATTCATAATAAAAGCTATGAAAATGCATCCAGACAGACAGATACGTATAATTCATACGGTCGAGATAGTATCTTGGCTACGAGTATAGCCATAGATCGAGATAGTATCTAGAACACGGTATAGCCATACGAGTCATATAAGATCCCAGTTCGGTATAAACGGTATGAGAATCGGTATAACACGAGAAAGAGTTCAAAATAAGAAATCGAGAATACACATAGTTTTAGTTTAAACATGTTTGCTATATATGTGATTATTGAATGTTGAGATTTGATTGTGTCGTGAGGAGCACCTTCGGCGTCACCTCTCCGCCCTGGGTTGGTAAGCTGCGTAGTCGCCCAGCACGGCGGGTGGGTATACGTCACTCCAAAGAAGTGGCATGCGGGTGCTTGATAGGACGAAGATGGGATGAAGCTTTCCCCATCGGGGCGATCGCATAGGCGTACGGTTGCCACATTGTGCGCATGTGCCTAGAGGCGATTTCGAGATACGATTCTGATTCTGGTCTGATACGGGAGTCCTGGGACTCGAACACGGTGTTTATATCAAAGGCCATGGCAGCGGAACCAAGGGGGCGGGTAAGAGGTGCTCGTAGTTAGTAGATGAGTGGAGTGATTTATTTTGGATGGTTTGACCGGGTAGGGGTATTAGATTGTTTGATTGGTTGGCACCTCTAGGCTTATGAGGCTGGTATTGGTTCTTCCTTGCTATAGATATGTATGTATATGTTATATATTAGCTAATACACTTGTAGATCGCCACGTCGACGGGTATTCTCCTACCTCATTCACGTGCAGAAAAGTCGATTCGGTTGCAACGGTTCTTACGAGATCGAGATATTTCCTATTCGAGTTTCTAGTTATGTTGTTTATATTCAGATGTATTCTGTTACTTTGCATACTCGGTACCGGTAGTGCGCGCGTTGGGGCTTGGCTTTGCGTACACTGCAGGGTGCCTGAAACGAGAGGCGATCCACCGTGATTCAGCCCGAAACTCATAGAGTCATCGGCTCACATCATCCAGAGTAGCTTGATATTCGAGGTGTAGTTCATTTTCTTTTGTTATGCGATGCAGGTAGGTCGGGGCCCTGTCCACGACCATCTTATACATTCATAGAGGCTTGCGAGATTGTGTTTATATATATCTCCATGTGGTCGGTGTACCGAGTCGTGTGGGGCGGTGCGTTCGTTTAGCTGTTTAGTGGTTTTTATTGTGTTGGCCGTGTGGGGCGCGTGAGATTGTAGTAGTGACCTTGCCGGTCACGTAAATGTTCAGTGTTCCTCATATTGAGTTAGAAATAACTTGATAGCATGGAGGCCTTGTCGGCCCGCATAGGCTCCCCATTATGATTGTCTTTAGTTGCTTGATGTTGCGGGGACGAGGTGGCTATAGGCCGGTCGGTCGGAGGCTATATTTACGGCCGTTATATAGCCCGTTGTTTCCGAGAAATCCGAGATAGAGCCAGCCGGGCACGGGCGTGCTTAGGCACGTGAGTTTGCGGTCAGTCTACTAGGGCACCGGAGTGCGGTCATGTTACCCCCAGTGGGCGTGACAAACTTGAGCTCCAGGCGGTCGTGTCCCGAGAGTGCATACGGGTGCTAAGTAGAGTCTTGTCCATGGATGTGTTGTGCACCACATACTATAGGCGAGGGGCGCAAGAGGCATAATAGGATGGTTACTCTTTCTTCATATTCGATCGTGCCATAGAATAGTAAAGTATAGGGTCGATTTCTTAAAACTTACCATATTCTGAATACGAGATCAAGTCGGACCGGTGATATCCTATTCCAGGGCATAAGATCAAATATAGCAACGAGGAGAGGGCACCCGGCCCGATTACAAGGTAATTACAACGGCGAAGGAGGTATAGGGGACCTCCCAATGTGATACCTTTATCGGTACCATTCCAGTATATTTCTATAACTTCATAGTAGGAAGTTAGAAGCATAACATACATACGAGATGATTTATTTGTTAGATATATAAGATATGATTAAGATAATAGACAATACCAAATTATTAGATAAGTGTGAGAAAGAGAGAGGGAGGCTGAGGATTCCCACCTCCATCTTTTCGAATGTGGTACGATTCCATGTTTCCATTTGTTGCGGTAAGAAAGGTTATTCCTACATCTTAGTTTGATTCCGGTACGGTAAAGGGGCATGAGGTGGCGATGTTCCCAAAGTAAGCGATAAGTGAAGATGGATTGTTGATTCCGAGGAAAGTGTTAGAAGGTAGGGAGTCCCTATGATTACGTAAGTTGAAGCGGGACCCTCACGATATTAATAAGTCGAAGAACAAGTAAGACTACTAGCTTACTCGAAGTGGGCGTAAGGAGATCCTTCAATGATGGACATCCGATAATCAAGTTCAAGTTAGAAAATTTGAATACGAAGTGGCACGCTAACGACGACGGGGTATGTACGCAGATAATAGTTATAACCTTAGATATTTGTGATATCAAAAAACTGAGGGAATTAAATGAATAAGATGGGTCCGGCGCAAGTGAGAGAAAGTATAGGTTAGGCTATTGGTAACCTTATTGACAATGTAAGGCAAATACCTTGAACCCGAGCTCAATTTAAGGAAGATGAGAGTGAAGAGCATGAATACGAGATTTAGGGAAATCGGGAATCACCTCAGTTGAGAATATCGTGTATGAAGGACTAAGCCTCGGATGACAATTAAGAAACTGATAAGATTGTAGTTTTAGAATGTTGCGATGCGTCGCCTACGGAGAGAAGGTAAGAGGGTGCGGACAGGAAGACTTTAAACTAGTGTGGCCTAGAGACAAGGTCCATGAGGCAGTCACGGTCCTTAATATAATGCCAGAAGTAAGGCCACAAGGTTCGAGATATTTGACCCACGTTGTAATAGTAGCGAAGTTTTAAATAGCGGATCATAGCTAAAGTTCATGTGTGTGTTGCTTTCCGAATGGGACAAAATCCAATGAAATGAGTACGAGAGGACGAGGAGATATCATTAAGCACAGAAAGACATATCATGTGCGGTAAAATTGATAAAGTATGTCGGGGAGTACGTATTACTCAAAAAGAATTCGGTATGTATTGTACGTAGTTGTTGATATATATATATACAAATATCAGACATGTTATGAGTAAATGGCCATGGGGGTTACAGTCCTGCAGTTGTTGCTAGGAAATATACGAGATCGTCTTTGCGGGACCCCTCGCCAAGGGGTAGGTTAGGTGTGATTCACGTAGAAACCGCCGCTTTCTCGGTTTCTCGGTTTATTGAGTTAACGGACTTATAGCCAACGCTGCCGAATCTAGACTTGAGGAGCTTACAAGAGTCGGTAGCCTGAATCGGTGGTTAGATGATAAGGGCGCGGTTAGACGGTCTAACGACCGGGCGCGCTTGTGTGCCAGGGAAGCCTCCCTAAATACTCCCGGTAACATTATCGCATGTGCGAACAAGAATTAGAAACCGAATAAATACTCAGTTAGCAATGCAGAATTTTCCGGTAGCCCAAGTGGTCGTACATCATTTTTCTAGCCTTGTAGGTGAGTCGGCCTTATTCAACCTAGCGGTTATTATGTGGAACACCCCGCAAGTTAGCCCGGCCTAGTCCCGGTCGGACAAGCTTAGTGGGTACCCCAAGAAAGGCTCCACATGTTAGTCGTGTGATTCTTGGTGGTTCTCGTAAGATATTCGAGATCTGAGCCTAGCGAAGGCTAGTGCTTTACGGAATGGCTCATAAGGCCAGAAATTTCCCAGAACGGCGGTATAAATCCAGAGTGGATACGAACAAGGCGTAAGAAATTGGTAGTACTACGCTAGCACAATGTTTAACTAAGACAAGGAGATCGGTAGATTCCTGGAAAGATCGAGATTGATCGCACGAGTAAGTCCGATTAAGCTTGACTACTCTGAGTTGTTCAAGTAGAATAACAAAAACGATTCAAATTTGTCCACAACTCCTTGATTATGCATAGCTACGAGATGCTCGAGTAGGACATTTAGAGCATTGTTAGACTACTTGACATTGGTCATTCAACCAGCTATTGATTATTCAAGGTTATTCGCGAATTATTAGAGATGAGCCAGTCATTATCAAGATCTCGATCGGATACGGGCACATGGTGTGCGGACGGTCGTTTAGGATTATCCACCAACAAATAGCCTTAGCATGCGCGAAGGCCGAGATAAGCTCTAGCTATACCGGTAGATAATCGGTTTCTCACGGCATAATAAGCAGTATAGTTTATCAATTATATGCTAGTTCTCCTAAATGTGAATATTCTTTATCAATCCAGAAAGAGCCAATGTAGTAACAAATGCCCCTAGCTTCATAAATCTATGGGGCGTTTGGCATGCTAACCGACACGACGGGAATTGGCTTCGGAAATACACCAATTGTAATTTAGCCATTCGTGTAGCGAAAAAAAAGGACAACGGGCGGTAATTGAGAACACCATTTTGTCGTCGTTGGTGTGGCGGTAAAGGAACGGCAGTATGAAGATCGACCTAGTCGGCTTAAAGGCAATTCGGCACGGAAGCACAGTTTTCGGATAGCGAGGATGAAGTCTTTGCCGATGTAAGGGCCGCATTTGTGTTCAAGATATTTTAGGGCTCCGCCGAGCGATTATAGTGAGGTACAGTATGCAGCTATTCTCTCCGGAGCGGGCGCGACGAAAATGTACCATGATATCAAGGAAATCACGGTGGCCAAGTATGAAAAGAGAAATAGCCTAATTTGTGATGTCTAGCGCCAACGGGTAAAAGGGAACCACAAAAACCGGGCGAGTTAACTCGGGAAATGTTTGTGCCTCTCTGGAAGTAGGAAAGCGATGAACATGGACTTTGTAGCGAGATTACATTACCCGGACATAGACATGATTCCACTTGGGTAATAGTTGACCGGGGCGCGAAATCGGCCCATTTCTGCCGGTAAGCATATTTTTATGAAGATTATGCCGAGCTATATCGAAGAAATAGTTAGATTACGGTGTTCCGGTATCTATTATCTGCGATGAGGAGCACAATTTAGAGCTAGATTTTGGCGAGTCATTTTCGAGGTTTGCGGGAATCTCTGCGATTAATTTGAGCACGGCATTCCACCCTCGGAACGAGATGGACGAGCCAGAACGCACTATTCGGGCAGCTCGAAAGATATGCTACGGCGTGTGTGCTAGATTTGGAGGTAGGCTGGGATGAGAATTTGCCGCTAATTGAGTTTGTTATAACAATAGTTACCATTCGGCTATCTAGATGGCGCCCTTTGAGGCTTGTATGAGGGCGAAAATGTAGATCGCCATTTGGATGTTTGAAGTGGGGGAGTCATCGTTGATTGGGCCGGATATTATTCAACGATCGAGAGGAGAAGGCAGCTTATCGGAGAGAATGCCTACCCATTGCCTGAGCCGCCAAAAATCGTATGCGTGTGCGGCGCGAAACTTGGAATTTGATGTGAATATTGGGTATTTACGAAAGTATCTCCAATGAAAGGGGTGATGAATTCGATAGAAAGGTAAGCTCGGGCGAGATTTGTTGGGCCTTATCATATTCATCAAGAATAGGCCAAGTGGCATATGAGTTGAACTTGCCTCCGAGAAAAATGTTTGTTCATCCCAGGTCTTTCATGTATCAATGTCGAGGAAGTGCATAGGAGACCCACTCAGAGCGATCTTAGTCAGGATATCCAAGTTACGGAAGAGATGGCCTATGAAGAGGTTCCAATACCTATCTTAGGCGAGCCAGATTTGTAGATTGAAAACCAAAGATATTGCGTCTGTCAGGTGCGTAGCGTAATAGGAACCGAGAGGAGATGACTTGGGAGCGAGAGGAAGATATGAAAACCATATATCACTTGTTCCAAGCCTAGTCGGGCAACATGTATGCTAGTATTGTTATTTTATGCGGTGCCCTATAGTATATGTATAAATGAGAAGTTCGATTTTAATCTTTCATATGAATACTATAGTATTGTGTGGAGTACTGTGCTCGGCCTTTTACGCATTTAGAGTTTTGGGATAGTCCATATTTGTAGGCTTCGGCGAAATTTTTCTAGAAATAAGTTGAGTAAATTGGGAAGTCCTATAGATTAGAAGTTTACATTAGAGGCGAATGTTCTTAAGGGGAGAGAATATTACACCGAATGGGAATTTTTAACATGTAGATGGCCTATTACCATGTTAGTTATGAGTTTTAGAATACCATAAATGCTAGAAAAAGGCCCAGGGAAAGATCGGACAAGGAAAAATGTGACTTATAAATCGCATTCCCTGAATGCGACCATAAGTCCCAATTATATAAGCCCCAACTTCGGTTTATTTCATTAACTTATGCATTCGAAGAAGTCGCGAAAGCAGGGAGGAGAACGATGAGGTTTTGATAATTTCCGCGCTCGATTACGTCGTCGAACGCGGCACAAACTCGAATTGGCCTCTAAGATATTGGAGTATTTAGCGAGAAAAGATCCTTCCTACGGTTTAGTTTCGTGAAATTCGGCCGACAAATCGTCGCGCTACCGAGCTAAGGTAAGTGGAATTGCTCCAAATTAGTGTCAATGTCTTGCTAGCCTTAAAGTGAGTAATTCTCCCTTACGGACTTTCGAGAAATAGCAAGTGTTCGATCGTTTTCGATAAGCCAAAGTTTGGGCTATATATATCAAAAGTGATGTTATCTTCCCGAGGAATATCGGTGTATTTAGTTCTAATTGATATATATGTGAATGCGGTTAGGAGAAATAGCTGGAAATGCGTAGAGCTTCGCTGTTAGTCGGAAAATCCAAAGCGAGAAGGCCCATGTAAAGTCAATTTCTTCGGCAAGTTAGTAACTTTAGCCTAGTATAATACGAGTAAACTTCCCAGTAATAAATTTCGGAGTTGAATATTGAAGTTTTGTGCGAATTTAGTAAACTGGTCTTGCGTTGTTATATCATATTCGGTCAGAAAGCTATTAAAGAAGTGCCAAATGGCGAGATATTATTTCAAACTTCGGTATAGCCGGTATGCATTAGCAAGCATGTTTTATAATAATATGACATATATTTAGAATAAAAGCTATTAAAGTAAACCGAGCAGACGGTCTGATATGTCATACGGTCGGATAGTATCTTGGCTACGGTATAGCCACTCTGATCGAGATAGTATCTCGGCTACGGTATAGCCATATAGTCAAATAAGATCCCGAATTCGGTATAAGCGGTATGAGAATTAGTATAACACGAGAAAGAGTTCGAGAATAAGAAATCGAGAATACAAATAGTATTTTTAGTTTAAACGTGTTTGCTATATGACGATTATTGAATGTTGAGACTTGATTGTGTCGTGAGGACACCTTTGAGCGTCCTCGCCGCCCCTCAGGTTGTGCTTTTGTGTCTCCCCGAGCGGGTGGGTATACGTCACTCAATGAGTGGCATGCCGTCCGCTGGGGCAGCCTCCCATATCGGGCGTCGCGCAGCGGTACAATTTACCCTGTTGTGCCGCCCCGGGAACAGTTTGAATCTGATTACGTTACGGATACGGTACGAGTCCTCAGGACAAGTGATTATTTATATCGAGGCCATAGCCCATTTGGAGACCCAGTAGGTAGAGGTGCTCGTAGTTAGTAGATGAGTGGATGTGAGGAGTGATTTATTTTGGATGGTTTTGACCGGGCTAGGGTATATAGATTGTTTGATTAGTTGGCACCTTAGGCTTATGGGGGCTGGTTTTGGTTCTTGCTTGCTATAGATATATGTATGTATATGTTATATATTAGCTAATAGACACTAGATCGCCACGTCGACGCGGGTATTCTCCTACCTCATTCACAGTACGAAAAGTCGATTCGAGTTTATACTTGATTCTTACGAGATCCGGATATTTCTGCTATTCGGAGTTTCTAGTTATGTTGTTTATATTGATGTATTACAGTTCTTTGCATACTCGGTACCGGTGGTGCGACGCCGTTTGGGTGCTGCATTACTTACTGCGGTACTCATAGACAAGGAGGCAATCCCTCGTGATTCCCGCCAACTCATAGAGTCATCGGCTCATTTGTCATTCGGAGCTTGATATTGAAGGTGTAGTTCATTTTCTTTTGTTGTACGATACGGGTAGGTCGGAGCCTGTCCCGACCATCTTATCGGTATTCATAGAGCTTGCGAGATTGTGTTTATATATCTCCACAGTAATTGATTGTGCCGGTCGTGTGGGGCCATGCATGTGTTTAGTTGTTTAGTGTTGTTTATTGTGTTGGCCGTGTTGGCCGTATCGAGATAGTAGTGGTGACCTTGCTTGTCACGTAAATGTTTAGTGTTCCTTATATTGAGTTAGAAATACTAGGCTTGACATGGAGGCCTTGTTGGGCCGCATAGGCTCCCCTTTACGATTGTGTCTCAAGTTAGTGATGTTGCGGGACGGTGGCTATATGCCCGGTCAGTAGGAGAGGCTGTATTTACGGCATTATATAGCCCGTTGTTTCCGAGAAATCGAGATAGAGCCAGCCGAGGCACCGAATGTGCTTAGTCTCACGAAGTTTAGCAGTTCGGGTCCTACTAGGGCACCGGAGTGCCCGGTCATACCCCAGGGCGGGCGTGACGAGATATACGAGACTTAACAATCCTATATTACTTGGCAGCGACCACTTGCGCTTGTGTGCGCTTGGGCGGCATAAAAGTTTTTGGCATCATTGCTAAGGACTTGAATATTGTTTAATAATTTGTAGGTTAGAATTTTTTTTTGCTAGATTGTATTTTATGTTTGTTTCTTGTTTTCGTTGAAGTTCAAGGGTTGTTTACTTCCTTGTATGCCAAGCACGAGAAGTCAAGGACCAACCTTAACTACATTGATCACGAAAGGGAGAGAGAACCTTTTGAAGGGTGGCTATGGAAAACATCGGGCAAGCGGGTGAAGAGAATGAGAGAGTTTCGGTGATGCGGTTGCTAGACCAATTTTGGAGAACGCTTCTAAAGCAATTTTAAACCGGCCATCACTAGGAACTTTGAGCTAAAAGAAAGAGTTTGTGCAGTTAGTCCAAAACACTTGCCAATTCCGGGGCAAGTCGCGAGAGGATTCCCACAAGCATCGTGGCGTTTGTAAAACTAAGTGAAAACTTCCACTACCAAAATGTCGGATGAATATGTCCAAGTTGACTACGGCTTTTCGATCTCACTAATCGAAGAGGCCAAGAAGTGGCTTCAAAATGAGCCCTACGGTTATCACCACTTGGGAGATCCTCCAATAAGTTCATCAGCGAATTTTCTCTTCCAAGAAAAACTAAAGAACTGAGAGGAAAGATCTCGAGATTCATATAGAAAGATGGAGAAAAACTTAAAACTCAAACGTGGGAATGTTACAAGTATTACTTGAGGGATTGTCCACCCCACATACTGACCTAAGAAGATAGTGAGCGGAGCATCATTGAGATGCAGAAGCCCAGAACCTAACATACTCCTTGGCCAGCTACTACACAAGGACAAATTTTTCTAAAAATTATGATGAAATTGAGGCTCTATTGAACCTCATGTACGCGAGAGTCAAGATTATCATGATTCGAGTAGAGGATTTGCAGCAACAAGGTGCCGGGAAAGCTTGAGGTTGATGGTGTAGGAGCAATCAAGGCAAACATAAGCCGAGTTGGTGAATGTGATCGGTAAGTTGGTGATAACACTAGCGGAGTCCAAGTGCGGCGAAGTACCATAGGTACAAATCCACCACCATCATGTGAGGCATATGGAGAGGCCACGCGCCTATTCGAGTTGTCCTCTTAATCCGAGTGTGTATATTTTTGTGGGACAACAAGGTTACGGTGGGTTTTGTAGGTAATGGATATAATTAGGGAGTACCGGGAAATGGAGTAAATCCCCCATGGGAAGGAATCGAATTTCCAAAGGCCCCCAAAACACTTATCAAAAGCCATAGGGCCAACAACGAGAAAAGTTCTCTTGAGGAGACAATGAAGCATTGGATGGTGCGGCAAACACAAGTCATAAATGAAATGCAATAATCCATCCATGACCTTGAAAGGCAAATGGGGCAATTGTGGCCTTATAAGCGAAACAACAAACCACAAGGTAATACCAAGAAGAACCCCAAGGAAAATTTAAATGTTATTTTCTTGTACGGTGGTAGGAGTACAGGTGAGGTTATCCGCATAAAAAAGAAGAATTGGATGAGGAACGGTCGTGAAATCCAAGGCTGAGATAGGGAGTCTAGCAACCCCACAATGAAAATTGTATTAGCTAGACCACCTCCCCCATTTCCTTAAAGGTTGAAAAATGAGAAACAACATATAGTATGTTTATTGAGTTGTTGAAGTAGGTTCATGAATATTCCCATTGGTGGACCTTTGCGAAGTTCTAAAATACAACGGATATCTCGGGGATATGTTGGCAAGGAGGATACGAGAGATTGGAGCGTGGATCTTATGAAAAAGTGCAGTTCCTATATCCAAGAACAAAATTCCTAAAAAGTTAAGGATCTGGGGTTTGTAACTATTCCTGTCACTAATGATGCAAGGAAGTTGGTTGCTTTGTGTAATTTGGGTGTGAGCACCAATTTTGCTTTGCATCCTATTCAGAATTTTGGGATTAGGTGAACCACATCCTATCAGTGACAATGCAACTTACTTGGAGTCGATCTCTAGCCTCTAAGGGAATCATTGAACATTTTTGATTAAGGTAGGACCTTTCATCCTGCCGTTGGACTTTATAATCTTAGACTATGAGGCGAGATGCAACGGTTCCCTTCATTCTTGTCACGATCCGAGCATGCCTGGATGTGGAGCACGGTACAAGGAATCCCGAGAGATTCCGAGTCAACCCATGGCACATGAATTCAAATAACCCCATTCGAATAAATGAAATAATAATCATAAAATATAGTGGAAACGTAATCATAACATAGCATCAAAAAACCAAGCATTTACCACAGGTTGAATACTACATACTTGTCAAAAGCCACCATGCATAAGTTGGGTTTATGGGACAACACCCCCAACTAACCGACCAAAGCGAACGTAAACAAAATGAAAGTCTACCCTTAAAACTGACCCTCGGAACATGGACTCACCAATAAGCTGAAAAGGTAAGCATAGACGACTAAGGATGGGGATTGAGCTGAGATGGGACCATTGTATCATGAAACGATACATCATAGAAAGTATGCGGCCGGTCGTGGAATGTCTGCGAGTATGCAAGGCAAGTAAAACGGACATTTGAAAAACTAAAGTAAAACTCATAAATAGACATAGGAGGAGGACATCATGCTTACATCAAAATCTTCATAATAATCATAAGGCTCAAGGCTTTCAAATCATTCATTATCGCCAATCGTAAGAAAACTTTGCAAAACATAACTTGGGCAAAAACTAGAAATAACAATGCATAAACACGAGGAACAATGGGAGGACTCGTCATAACCGGCTTCATCATGGTAGGCCTTTCACGATGCCCCCTTGTCTCGCACAAGTGGGAAGAGCCAACACGACTTGCGGGCGGGTCGTGCATAAGGTGTGATATCACATTTGGGGATCATTATGCTGTCATAACATTTGCAACCAACGATGGCACGTGGTTGCCAGAGATGTGGCGTAGTCCTTGAGCAGCCAAGGGATGCTCGGTGCTAGACACAACTCTCAAAAACATGCATATAGGCTCATACATAAATCATTAACATCATGCATAAGAAATTCATTTGCTAAGATATAACATTTATCATCATTGATCCCAAAACATGCTTAACCAAGAATCAAGGCCCCTTTTATCGGCCAACATCGCCAATCGATAAATCATGAAATTCGTTTAATAAATCATAAATTATTTTTTAATTTTGAATTTTTTAAAAGGTTATGAAATGTTTTAGTAAATTTTCCACATAATGTCATAATCATGGGTAACTTGAATTCATGCATTTCCATAATCAATAAGCTTAAAATAATGAATATTCATCATAAATCATAATTTCCATGAACTTTCATAAATGGGCAATTTAGATTTAAAAAGATTGAAACATGAATTAAAGAAAATAATAGCAAAACCTTCCCATCATGCATATTTCCATAAATAAAACTCAATTAAAACATACCCATAAAGAGAAGTCACATTGGCATGCTTTGTGGCAAACCCGTGGAATTTGGTAGGAGGAATTCATGACTATAATTTAATTGGGCATGGGAGAGGAAGAATTTCACCCATTTTACATAACCCTACATACCTTAGAATGGATGAACATAAAGCTCCTTGAACATCCACAAAGAAATTGAAGAAAAATTGGGGAAGAAGGCCTTGAATCTCCACAAACCCTTTAGAATCCTTGAGAATGGGCATGCAATAGTGACTTAACTCCTCTTATTACACTCGGAAAATTACCAAAACGGCGTAGTTTAAGGGGATAAAAATGATGAGTCAAAAATGCCCTAAAAATAATTTCCCTAAAATCTAGCCAGGACGGACCAACGACAAACCCAATAGGTCATGGCAATATACCCCGACTCGTGGTATCGAGTTGTCGAGTGCCTTTGCCCTCATAACACATCTCAGATCCCTTCCCACAACTCATTAGGATGAGTCGTTACTTCAACCCACAGGTCATTGAATCGTAGTCATCAACTCCTTGAACAAGCGGCTCCCCCCTTCCCAGAGACTCACCACGACTCGTGGTGGCATCCAACAGTGTCGTATCCATCCATTTGAATGCATTGGAAGCTTCAGCAACAACAACTAGAAACAAAGGGTCGTTGTCTCTCACCACGGATCGTGGGATGGCCCGTTCCTTCCTCCTCGGCCTATGTTCATCCTTTCCCCAACATTTTGGTAACAACATTTCGTTGTTCTGAAAGCAGTAGATTACACTTTTGTCATTGTCACCATTGCTTCCCTGATTTCCCAAACCACTGCCCCCTTATATGATGACCCATGGTATCTTACCACGAGTCATAGGACGATAGTTACGTGATATTTTCAGGTTTTACTGCACTTTTCAATTTTAACTCCGTGTCTATTCTTAGGCCCTTCGAGTATTACAATATCTCCCGTTGGGATCATTCGTCCTCGAATGTTGGAAACAAAAACAAACAAAAACATACAATTTATAATAGCTATATACTAATCATTTTTAAGCTTGAAATTTTCACGGAATGACTACCTCCCAATCAAACCACATAGTTGAACTAATCTCATGCTTCACATATGCATTCCTTACACATAAAAAGAAACTTGCACACATCAAGCGAACATGAAAACTAATAGAGTCAAAGGGCAAAACTAATACCTTAAGTTGGAGCTGAGTGGTAGAGAACAAATGTGGGTATTTAGCTATCATATCCGCTTCGGATTCCGACATAGCTCCCTCAACGTGTTGGCTCCTCCATAATACTTTAACTTGAGCTACTTCTTTGTTCATTAGCTTACGGACTTAGCGATCTATGATTTCCACATTTCTTCATAAGCGAGGTTGTCTTTCACCCCAATGTTGTCTCACAGAAACTACCAAGGATGGATCACCCAAGCACTTCTTCCAAAAAAGTGACACATGAAAGGCGGAGAAATCAAAGAATAGCTTGAGTCCCTTCATGGAGATACCTTTAGAAAAATACCCAGTCGTCCAAATCAAAATCCAAATCTCTTCTCTCACATCGGCATACGATTTCTAACGACTGCGCGGTTTTCAATCGTTCCTTATAAAATGAACCTTCACCATCGCCTCATGAATCGAATCTAGGCCCATCATTGCTACCTCAACCTGGGAGCCATCGTGGAGATCACACCTCCGCCCATAAAAGAGCCTCGAACGGTTCCATCGGATACTAGAGTGGTAATTATTATAAGAAAAGCTTCGATTAAGGGAAAATGATCATCCCAATTACTTGTAAAATCCATAGCATGCCCTCAACAATCCTCCAAGGGTCGAATGGTTTGTTCTTCTGTCCGTGATTGCGGATAGGTTATGCGAAGCTTAACACAGTGTCCCAAGTCCTTTTGAAAAGAACGCCCGAATTAAATTGTCAGTACCTCGGTCCAAAATAATAGACAAGGGCATGCCATGAATTCGAACTAACTCACGAATATACAACATGGCATAATCATCTAACTTGGGTCGTGGTCTTAACGGGTAGAAAATGTACCGCCTTAGTTAACCTGCCCAAAACCACCTAAATGAAGTCATAGTGTCGGCGAGTATGAGGTAGGCCTGTCACAAACTTGTTGCGCTCCAATGCACGCAAGTGCACGTGGTCGTATAAGTAATATAGTGGCTTTTTTTCAAGCTAGGATGTCGAACCCACAGGAGCGTAGCATGGAAATAAATTTCTTACTTAAGTAGTCAAAACGTCTTTATACAAGTATATAAGAACACCGAATGAGAATTTGTTAAAAATTAATAGTTAATGTAATGCTAGTTGAAATTTAAAATGTGAGTTAAGCAATAGTAACTAAGGTTAAGGCAAAACATGGAGGTATGCATAATGTGTATTATATTTTATCTAACCCTTCTCTTAGGTTGATGATCGAGGATGGGGGACCCATGGCTCGAGGTCTTTTGAACATCTAGCCAACTACGGGGTATGAGCCTTACACAACACATTTCTATGAAGCAAGAGCTCATATTACGAAGAATCACAATAGTTTCCCTATGTGGCGAATATGGCGTTACATGTATATTTCTATCTGCAGAATCTTACCTTTAATCGAGATCAAAGACAAGAACATATTCCGCTACTCAACATCTTTCCTAAAAATTTTCCTTTCAGAAACAAAATTAGGATTCTAAGTTGTACGTTAATGATGGTCGAACATTAACACAATGAAAAGCAAGAATAGTAGAACAACCTTTCTTAAGAGAAGAGAATTTGGCGATTAGTAATGCATTACACACTTGCAAATTGCCTCAACCTCAAACGGAGGTAATTTAGCCACTCATTTGTTGATTAATCATCTTCAAAAAAGTATTAAGCATACAAACAATTGAAATTGAAAGAAAGAGAAGAGAAATAACCCTAAGATTTCTTGACTCAAGTTGCCTCCTCCCATGTTCATGCATAAAAATGTATGATATCCAAATAAAAACCTAAATTATTGCTATTTATAAGAGTGAGAAATTTCCCGAATAAGGCGGCAGCGTGGCACGGAGGCCATCGCGAGCTCGAGCTCAGTGCCCACTGAGTGGTCGCGGACCCTCAGAATCACGGGTGCATAGAAACTTCTTCCCAACATTAGACGAGGCCATCGCGAGCCTAGGCTCCGTGCCACGGGACTGTCGCGCACCTTCAGCACGATTTGCTCAAAATCTTCAATCTCCGCGAGAATGCTACCGCGATGGTAGCGTGACATGATCCACTGTCGCGCGGGACCGGTTGTTACATATTTTCATCTTGGGAGTTAGCGTTCTGCTTAGAGTCCATTTCCTTCACTTCACCAACTTGTAGATTAGTTGCTCAAATTCATTTAAAAAAGCGCAAAAGACAAGAACTAATCATGTTAGTTGTATATCTCCACATTTACATAAAATCATGAGAATGTATATAAAGTAATAAACAAGACCTTAAAACTAAGTAATAAAGTATCACTTGGGCATTAAGTGCCAGATCACCTACCCACACTTAAAGCTTGTTAGTCCTCGAACAACCCTTTTATCTCATGCAAATGGAGACTCACACATAGCTAATTTAGCAAAGACAATTGAGACTCGGCTACAATGGCTTTGTTTAAGATAGCAAGTAAAAATTAGTGAAAGATTTAACCATTAAAATCAAATTTAACTACATTAAGACTTCCTAGCCTCAAGATTTGACTCTCAATCTCGGCAAACTCATGCGATCAACTAATCAAGAAATCCGACATGAATGTTATCCCTCAATTAATATGTGCCCTCACAATAAGAGAGTTACCCATTTTTACTCACGAATTTTCAAATGACAATATGTATGGGTATATGAATAAAATTACGCTCGCTCTCTCAAAAGAATTCGCATGCACTCCGTGGTGAACCATAAGCTTGCCCTTAGTGTTGTAATCCACTAATTTAAGGATGTTTGAATGTAAGATCAAGTAGGACTTTTTAGGTTGTAATGTAAGCTAAGGATAGGTAGGTATTCTTCAATAATCATAACATTCTCCCCCAAGCGCTTTGTACATCACACCTTCATTAGGAATATCTCTTCTCTCACTTTGCCCTCCTTTTCGGTTATCCTCTTCTTGTTCCCATTTTCTTGGGGCACACTTGGCTTATTGGTAAGGAGTACTTAAGCGAATTTTCATTCATTTATTTTCTTACTCCCTACCAATATTCAAGCATTTTCAACAAGTGCACCTCTAGTATTTCTGCTTTCACAGCGTTATATTTCCTTCTTTTTCTCGTTCTCGCTCCTTTACTCTTTTGGATTTTCATGGCGCTTGAGTTTTGGATCAAATACAAGGCTAATGAAAGAAAAAGGATTAGACTTATGTTGTGGCTATCAAAAAATAGGCTTAAGGCTCAGTGGGGCTCACTAGGATTCAACATTCAAGGTAGGTAAGGCAATGATTAGATATTTGGCTTATTCAAAGAAATGACTAAATCATCTCCTACACTCTACATCCTTCATTTCGTTTTTATATACACACCAGAAAAGTTCTATACACTCCACAATGGCATGGAATATTCGAATAACTTGCAGCACTGCACATGCTCAATTCAAGACATCAGCAGACTCTTAACTCGGCTAATCCAAGAATTCAAAAATTAAACTTTAATCACATCGAGTCAAATTCAAGAGCCTAGGTGTCCCAAACATATTTAGAACACTTGCATGCTTCAACACTACCCATACTTGCATCTTACGATCATGTATAGTACATAACAAGAATATCAAACCATTAATTAGCTACGGGTTCAAAATCAAAACCTACGGCTAAATTTCCTTAAGACGGTTGTCGTCCATCCATCATAGGAGCAGTCTCTATCTATTACTTCGGTTCAAAGAGCCTATTCTCGGAAAAAGCAGAAAATAAAATGCGAGAAAACCAAAACAAAAAATTTAAAAATAGAAATAGCAAAAATATTTTAAGAATTTTCCACCACGTCACACACTGCACAAATAATTCCACAACAATTCATTACATCAACAACACAAATGTAATTTCACATTCAACAACACAAACACAAACACAACACAGTCTTACTACAATTCAACCACAAACCACAAACAAAACACAGTATTACTACAATTTCATGATTCATGTTCCCCAGATGAATAAACCTGAGAACTTAACAAAAATAACTCCCACCCACACTTAGTTGGAACCTTTGTCCTCGGTGTTCGCATATATGCAATTAAAAGCCAAAGTTTGGGTGGTGTAAACTCCCCCGATCAATCAAAATGTTCTATTTATTCATCGGTGCCATGGCCTTAATCCCCAAGGTTCGGAAGGAGTCTTCTCCGCCGGCTTCATCGACTCAATATGCGAGATCGCTCGATGAGTCTCCTCGCAGGTGGGTACATCATCTTCCATAGGTTCTACAAATGCGGAGCCCTATTCTTCACGGTGCTCGGGCATGCTCATTCAATGGGTAATCCATCTCGAGTTTCCATAATTCATCCTCCGTTGCAGGCCTTCCACCATATCCTCGGTTACGGCATGCATGCCATACATTACGGCCATATATCGGTCATCCCGAGCATGTCGCTCTGCAATGTAAGCACGAGGCCCAAATGTGGTATCGGGTGCTTTGGTCTTAGTGACATCCAAAAGCATAACCCGGTCAAAGCGTGGGATGTAATCAGGCCTCTTCTTCGATGTCATAGCCCACAAGGTTGGTTGTGAGAAGACCACCAAACTCATGTTTTGGTGTCCACACGTGCAATCTTTGGCATTCTTCATGGCGGCATAATTACAACCCCAACATTAATCTCAAGCCCCCTTCATCAACGCATACACCATACAATTCTATCACGGGTGACATCGGTCATATGAACCCCGGGGATCAAGCAGAATGCGGAACAATTTTCAACCAAATTCTTGCTTCACTTTGTTCATCTCTCACGAGTATGGTAGTGTCACGGTGGTAGCCTCTTCTTGCATGATGATCCACCTGGTAACAGTCATGCCCACCCTAATGTGACAGCTTGCCATTCTTCACGCGCCATGACAGAGTGTTGCATTGTGAAAATGCCTTCTGTTCCCTTTTATTTGCCCAAGATGGCATTAAGATAATCTGGATTTCAAAAATGAAACCTTTTTGTCGCGATCTTCACAGTACATGGTTTCATGTTTAAGCTCCAGGTTCAGTGTAAGAACCTCACCAATGTATGTTCTTGCACTCCTGGGCACATCAAAGACAAGATTAAGCCAAGTTTGCCATCCCTGCATTGCTAATATCAGAAATTCTTGAGCCACTTGATTCCCTATCGATTTTCTATTCGGGAAGTACTTGGACTCCTTATTGCTTGGCATACCACTTCTTCCCTTCTTCTATTACCCATCTCCTCCATATTGCCTCCTTTGGCCCCTAGGAACTTGTGGTGTTGTTCTTGGAACAAGCGAACCCACTCGGTGTAAGCTTTACGCTGCGTGATTTTGAGGCACCTTTGCCCATATCTTGTCGCCAACATTTTCTTGTTCAGCAAAAACATGTGATCTTAATATATATCACAATATGGCTAGCTAATACTATGGTAGGGCTCCAATTGGTCACCCACACTTAGTTTCTGCTTCACGGTTTCTGAGTCGTAGTTAGTCGGGTACCCAGGACTTCCCCTTCTTCGTATTTCCATGCTCGCCACTCCCAAAACTTAAGTGAATTACATTTTGACGAGATAAGCAACAATAATACCAATTATGACTACCAATGAACAACTTCTTTAGACACACAGACTTTGCACAATTCATTTTCAAGTTCATCCATCTATCGGTGAATACATTAGTGATACTTGACTAGGCTTATAACAAAAGATAATTCACCATTTTGCACATTGTACGTTTCGATTATTCATACCTTCTTCCTCAAAGACAAACCTTCCTGCTACCACATGTTCAAACTTGATTGTCAAATTTTTAACAAAAACAAGCGGAAATGTCTGATCTAATTTCTATTTTTTTCTATTTTGGTCTTCCTCTTTCAACTCCATTTTCATCCCTAATTGTGGAAATATTAAAAATTCCAACTTGATGTCGTGTAATCAATGGGTTCCCCAAAACCAAAATTATCATAATAGCAACATTTATTCACTACCCAATTGATTACAACAATTTTCACTATTTAGGGCAAAATTTAAACCTACCACATGTTCAAGATTCAAAATTTTTGAAAAAAAGTATAGAAAGAACATGCACGGAATCTTGTGTTTTTCCGGGAAAAGAGGAAGAATTCTTGAAGCCTTGGCATGGCGTTGAGGGAGAAGGGGGATTGGGGTTTTGTCTGGAGGGATGAATAAAATGAGTGTGGAATCGTGTGTTTGGGGTTAAAATGAATAGATTTTGTGTGGGTCGACATTTGCTTAAGCGATCGTCGCGGGGGTGCCCTCAACGTGACACGGGCATCACAGACCCTTCTTGGACTTAGGCCTACTGGAATTTCTCCCCGACATAGCATGGAGGCCATCGTGGAGCTCGAGCTCAGTGACACGAGGCTATGCGCAAACCCTTCTTGCCTCGGTGCCCCAATTTTTTACCTTTGCTCACCCTCTTTCAATTTTTTTGTTTGCACTCAAGTATCTCCACGAAAATCATCCAAAAACAACACTTAGTTAAAAAATAGTGGGTTTCACTCCGACCTAGTGCCTTAGTTTTCGTCATGGAATGACCCTTTTTTTTATAGTCTCTAACTATTATATTACATTAAATTCCACGAGTTGCCTCCGTCTGGCTGCTGATTTACCGTCGCGGCCGCGCCTCTCATCTTCATTCATCCGCTAAGGCGATGGATGTCTTCTCTCGATTCACTCCTTCACCCCAGTAGTGTTTACACATTGGCCGTTTTATTAAAAATGTGGCACTTTTATCTTCTTGCCACAATTCAACGGCTGATCGCCCGGGATCATCCCTTACCACCTCAAATGGTCTAGACCACTTAGAGCCTTGATTTTCCACTGGAATAACTTCAACCTATAGTTGAATAGCAACACCCATCGGCTCGGCTCAAATACTCGATGCACTATATGCTTGTCATGCCACCTCTTCATTTTTTTCCTGTACAATTTTGCACTCTCATATGCATGCCACCGAAACTCATCCAACCCACTCAATTTAGGCAACCGCTTTTCCTGTGCTTCCGGGATCCATGTTCGCTTCCACACAGCCCAATAGGCTTGATGTTCAAGCTCTACAGGTAGATGACACATTTTCCCGTAGAATAATCGATACGGTGAAGTTCCAATTGGCGTCTTGTACGCGGTTCGATACGCCCACAACACATCATCTAATTTGCTTGCCCAATCTAGCGTTGAGCATTGCCCATTTCTGCAAATTTTCTTAATTTCCGGTTCGACACTTCTACTTGCCCGCTAGTTTGGGGTGATATGCTGTAGCCACTTTATGTCGCACCCAAGTATTTAGCTAGCATATTCTGAGCCATGCATTCACAAAATGTGCCCCTCCATCATTGATAATTGCTCATGGCATTCCAAATGAGTGAATATACGCTGCTTCATGAGATCTAGCCACCACCTTATTATCATTCCCGGGACAAGATGCTGCCTCAACCCACTTAGACACGTAGTACCTTTTGCTACCAAGATGTATTGATTACCAAACGATGGTGGAAATGGGCCCATAAATCTATCCCCCACACCTCCCGAATACCTCAACTTCCAGATGTGATGCAATGTCTCATGTCTCCTGGCGATTGCTCCCACTCATGGACATTGATCACATGCTTTGACATAAGTTGCAATATCTTTGAATAGTGTGGGCCAAAAAAGCCCGGTTAACGGCACTTTGTGAACGTACGCTCTCATCCATGATGACCTTCATACGGTGATGAATGACAACTTCTCAGCACCTCTGCTTTCTGACTTTTTGGAATGCACCGCCTCATTACTTGATACGATTCCTTACTTGAATAAATACGGCTCTCCACATATAGTGCAGGGACTCATGCTTCAGCTTCTTCCTTTGTTGAGAAGTTGTCTCTGGTGGGTATACTCCACTCCTTATCGAGTTACTATATGCATACCATGGGAGTTACGCACTCCTTCAACGCCAAGTTGTTCATTGAGAGAACTCTTCGGATACGCTCACCCTCCTTCACATGTGGCTAGGTTCTCTAGTAAGTGACGGTGATCTTCAACCTAATTTTCACTTCCCTTCTGTCTCGGATCTCGAGGTCAAACTCTCGCAGCAATAATATCCACCCGATTAACCTAGGCTTTGCATCTTTCTTGCCAAATAAGTATCGAAGTGCGGCATGATCCATGTGTACCACCACTTTTGACCAACCCGGATAGGATCTTGCTTGTCAAATGCATAAACAAGTGCCAACATCTCTCCTTCTCGGTGGCTGTGTAGTTCACTGCGCGGCATCAACGTTTTCTTGCGTAGTATGGAATGAAAAATCTTTTTCCTTATTTTGCCCCAATACCGCGCCCCACGGCAACATCACTAGCATCGGCCATCGGCTCGAAGGGTGTTCCTAGTCGGGAGCAATGAGAATGGGAGTTTCCATCATCTTCTTCTTCAATATAAATCTTTCACACACTCCTTGTTAAACTCAAACTTTACATCTTTTTCTAACAATCGGCATATTGGTGCAGGAGATCTTTGAAAAATCTGAATGAACTATACGTAAAAGATAACATTTCCAAGCTGCGAACGGCCTTAGATGCGAGGTGGTGGTAGCTTCTCGATTACCTCTACCTTTGCACGATCAACCTCCAAGCCTTTTGTGCGACACCTTATGTCCAAGAACAATGCCCTCCTTGACTAGAAAGTGACACTTCTCCCAATTTAGCACCAAGTTTGAGTCTTCGCACCTAGCTAAAACCATTTGTCTAAATTACGCAAAAACATAACAAATGAGTTACCAAAAACAGAAAAATCATCCATAAATACCTCAACATAGTCTTCCACCATATCATGAAATATTGCAATCATGCATCAACTTTGGAAGGTGGGTGAGGTGCATTTCATAATCCAAAAGGGCATGTTGTTTGAAAGCATATGTCCCATAGGGACATATGAATGTGGCCTTCTCTTGATCTTCTAGGGCTATAGCTATTTGATTATAGCCCGGAATAACCCCGTCCCGAGAAGCATTAATACTCACCTTGCGAGTCTATCCAACATTTGATCGATGAATGGTATATGATAGTGATCTTCTGAGTGGCCTCATTGAGCTTTCTATACTCCATGCAAATCCTCCAACGTGTTGTTCTCATGGGAATTAACTCGTTCTTCGTTAGTGACCCACTTTGCCATCCCCATCTTTTTGGGACACATTGAACCGAGTGACCCACTCGTTGTCTAAGATCGGATAGGCCACTTATGCATCTAGCCACTTAATCATTTCCTTACGGCTACATCTTTCATCACAGGGTTCGGCCTCCATTGATGGCTTAGATCCTTCCTCCATCAATATCTTATGCATGCGAAAAAAGCTTTGGGTGATTCCCTTGATGTCGGCATCTGTCATCCCATCGCTCTCTTTCGCCTCCTCAAGACCACTAATGCATCTTGCACCTTTGACTCTATCGGTTTTTGTTTGAAAAAAGAATGACCGAGAAATGTGTCATTTTTCAAATACATAATGCGGAGGTATTGGAAGCGTGTTTTTAGCTCCAATTTGGGTGCCTCCTCTCTTGATGGCTTTGGTGATGGTTCTAAGGACATTTTACCCAACGGCTCAAACTCACAACTCGAAGAAGATTTTGCCTCATTTAGAGTTTGCACCATTTCATATGTTGCATCATCCACATTGACTGATGTCCCACTAATGCTCTCTCCAATGGATCCTTTAGGCCCATAAATTCTTGATGTTGACTCTTGATCCAAAATAGTGATGGTGATAACTCTTCATAGATGGTAGGTAGCTATAGCCTTGTAGATATCAAATACTTCTACCTTATCATGAGCTCTCATGGTTAGGCGCAGCGGCTACATCGATCAAAGCTCTCCCCGATTGCCAAAAGACGTCCCAAAATAAATGGGACTTCCGAATGCGGCTCGAAGTCAAGAATTATATGAAATCCATAGGAAAAATAAGGAGCCTACTTTCACTAGCACATCCTCCACAATTCCATTACTTCTGGCCAATGAACCGATCGGCTAGGCCACAAATTGCTGTGGTAGTGCAGGACTGCAACCCCAAGCTGTAAATACAAATGTAGGCATCGAGTTGATACTTGCTCAAATGCACAAACCACACGAGCTCGAATTGACTTCCCGGTAGTAATGGATAGTAAATCTTCCCGGATCTTTGAGCTTTGTAGGCAATCACAATACATTATCAGAAGTGCACTCTTCGGTAAGTGCAATTGTAGCATATTATGTCGGTTGCTCTTGTTTGCCACAATATCCTTTATGTACTTTGCATACTTAGGAACTCCCTGCAAAACATCTACCAAAGGAAGATTAATGTGCACCTACTTGACACTTCCATAAACTTCTTGAAACATCTGCTTCCTCCTTATGCTTTTTCAATCTCTATGCAAATGGAGCGGTGGTCTTTCATTATTTGCTACCTTTTCAGTCTCCATCACTTTCTCATTCTCTTTAGCACATTACATTTGCTTGGCTTGCGGTGAGTGGCTTTTCGGGTTCCAACTCCTCAGTTCTTTGTCCCTTCCTAGTTGAGCGCATTCACACCTTTGGATTTGTATTTGTATCACTTGGCAATCCACCAGGAGTCTATTATTACGTACTCATTAGCGTCCCATGAAACTCCAAAGCCTTTGTGGCTAACTAAAGTTTTTCATGTGGGTTGTAAATTTTACTTGAGTCGGCTTGCATCTGACTTGGTTAGATATAATGGTCTTTAACATATCCTCGTGTTTGCTGGGCCGGAGAGTCTTTGTCTTTCCTACGAGCCCGAGGCTGGAAATTCTAATGACCCCCTTGGTTCACATGCAGAAATATGCGATTTGAACTTTTGCCCACGATGACTATTGCTACCCGGAAAATTCGATGGTTCCTCAATTTGGATTGTAATTATTGCCATACGATGATTGTTGTTCCTTTGCGCATTGCCAACAAAATAAGCTTGAATCAGATTTGCACCACAACATCGGCTTAGTGTTCACCGCTACCATAGACTTCACACCATACTGTTGTTGCATTGTGGAGCACAGCATGGTGACCTAAGCTCATGCTACTAAATAGGTGTTGATCAGTGCACTGTGCGGCTATCTATCTTTACGTAGTTGTTAGTCCATCTACCTCCAATACCCACCTCTTTCTTCACCACCCCTCCGGGTTGTGTCGGCCATTCCATTCGGGATTACCTTGAAATACTATTCAATAAGGTATACAACTCTTCATATGTCTTTTCGGTAGCTTGTCTCGGTATGAGATCTAAACAAAATTTTGGTATGAGGTTCCAAGCCATAAAAGTATAACCAGCAAATCATTTGGCCCGATGATGTTGAGGGCAATCTCTCAACATCGACTTGAACCTCTCCCCATGCACGATACAAATTTTCACCGTCTCTGCTTGAAGCTTAGAATCGACTTCTAAGCATTTGTCTTCTGATGGAAAGAATCTAATTAAGAACTTTGTTGCAGGATCATCACATGTGGTAATAAATTAGGCGGTTCATCCTTTAACCACCTCTTAGCTTCCCCCGAAATGAAAATGGAAAAACGATTAATAAGCCTCGCAATCGATGATACTCCGGTATGTATGTGTCAACGTCTCCAAGAAATTTGGAGATGTTGTTGTGGGTCTTCATGAGGAGACACAGTGAATTCGTTGGTATGCAATAAATGTACCATGTTCTATTTTAGCTCAAATCTACCTCCTGGGTCCAGCTGCGGATGCTAGATGTCATTATTCGTATGTGGGATTGCCACCTAAGCGTACGTCTGGCGGCCATCCTCCTAGGCACTAACTGCACATCCCCTTTGAGGTGGTGATGTTGTTGTTCAGGGAATTTCCCTACGTAACAAGCTGCCTTCCTTTCTAGAGCTTCCCTCCTCTGCAAATAAAACTCTCTACTCGGGCTCAAAAATGGATCCACCAATTCCTTATCTCTTGCTAGCGTTTGAAAGAACTGAGTACCTATAGGTAACCGCTAAGATCAAGTATTCATTACTTGTATAGATCTTGTTAACTATACTAAAAAAATTTAATTCACTAATTACACCAGTCCCCGACAACGAGCCAAAAACTTGTTGCGCTCCAATGCACGCAAGTGCACGTGGTCGTATAAGTAATATAGTGGCTTTTTCAATGGGATGTCGAACCCACAAGGGCTGACAGCGTGGAAATAAATTTCTTACTTAAGTAGTCAAAATGTCTTTATACAAGTATATGGAGAACACTTAGAATGAGAGTTTGTTAAAAATTAATAGTTAATGTAATGCTAGTTGAAATTAAAAATGTGAGTTAAGCAATAGCACAAGTAATCTAGTTTAAGGCAAAACATGGAGGTATAAGTAATGTATTATATTTTATCTAACCCTTCTCTTAGGTTGATGATCGGGGATGAGACCCATGGCTCGGGTCTTTCGAACATCTAGCCAACTACAAAATGACGGAGCCTTACACAACACATTTCTATGAAGCTTGAGCTCATATTCTAGTAGGAATGCAATAGTTTCCCTATGGCCCGAATATGATGTTACATGTATATTTCTATCTGCATGAATCTTATATTTAATCGAGATCAAAAGACAAGAACATATTCCGCTACTCAACATCTATCCTAAAAATTTTCCGCTTCGAGAAACAAAATTAGGATTCTAAGTTTATGCGTTAATGATGGTCGATCATTAACACAATGAAGCAAAGAATAGTAGAACAACCTTTCTTGAAGAAGAATTAAATTTGAATTAATAATGCACTACACACTTACGCAAGAATTGCCTCAACCTCGAGACGGAGGTAATTTAGCCCACTCATTTGTTGATTAATCATCTTCAAAAAGTATTAAGCATACAAACAATTGAAATTTGGAAGAAAAAGAGAAATAACCTAAGATTTTCTTCGGCTCAGCGCCTCCTCCCATGTTCATGAATAAAAATGTATGATATCCAAAATAAAAACATAAGTGTGCTATTTATAGAGTGAAAAATTTCCCGAATGAGCGGCAGCGTGGCACGGAGGCCATCGTGGGCTCGAGCTCGGAGTGCCACGAGTGGTCGCGGACCTCATTCAGAGTCCGGGTGCATAAACTTTACTTCCCAGCGTGGCAGGCCATAGTGGAGACTAGGCTTTCAAGTTTCACGGACTGTCGGCACCACCTTCTTCAGGTATAAAATCTTCAATATCGGGTGCTACCGCGATGGCAGCGTGACCTTACGGCCCCCATTCGCACATGGCCGGTTGTTACATATTTTCATGCTGACTTCCGAGTTTTACTTACGAGTCCATTCCTTCGCCGTAACTTGTAGATTAGTTCCCAAATTCATTTTAAAGCGCAAAAACAAGAAGTAATCATGTTGGTTAGTATATATCCACATTTACATAAAATCACATGAGAATGTATACATATAAATAGATAAACAAGACAAAACTAAGTAATAAAGTATCACATAGGCATGCAATTACGCCCAGAATCCCCTCATGGTAATCTCTTCCCACTTCCAGAGTGGGGATGTTGATATCTGAAAGTCCGCCTCCTCGGCCTTTGATGTTGTTCGACTTTCACTTGTTGAAAATTGGGACACTTTGCTACGAACTCCGCAATATCTTTCTTCATACCATCCCACCAATAGATTTCTCGCAAATCTGATACATTTTAAGTGGTCACAGGATGAATAGAATATACGGTACCATGTGCCTCATGCAATATACGAAACCTCAAATTATCGGCGTTGAAACACATAGTCGACCACAGTACATCGCGGCACACAATCTCCCCCCTTGGGAGAAGACCTCTGTCCACGTCCTCACCGCCTCCTTCGGCTTCCTCAATATTGGATCCTCGTATTTCTTGGATTTAACATCAATTACCAAGGGCCGGTCGACCGGGTATGTACGACAACACCGCCATCGGTCGCATCGATCAATCTAACTCCCAATCTTGCAAGTCGGTGGACATCCTTCAGCAACTCCTTCTTTCCCTCATCCATGTGCGATACACTTTCCATAGAGAGCTTGCTAACTGTCACTTAACACATTAGCCTTTCTAGGGTGGTAAAGGACACTCATTCATAGTCCTTAAGTAACTCCGGCCACCTCCTTTTCGAAGATTTAGATCTTTTTGCGTGAAAACATATTGCAAACTCTTATGATCCGTGAATACATCCATGTGGACCCTATACAGAAGTAATGCTGCCACTTATGCCAATGCCAACACCACGGTAACGACTCAAGATCATGGATCGGGCAATTCTTTTCATGAACCTTCAAGCATGTCTCGGGCATATGCTATTACCTCCCCACACTGCATCAATACACATCCCGGTCCAGGCTCTCGAAGCATAAAAAATATACAACGAGACATCGGTACCTCGGGTAAAGGTCGACACTAGTGTTGGTAGAGTCGGGTCTTGAACTCTTGGAAGCTTTTCTCACAAGCATCCGACCATTAAATTTCACCTTTTAAGGAGTCAACTTAGTCAAAGGTGCGCAATTATTGAGAAACCCTCCATAAACCTTCGGTAATAACTGCTAGGCCCAGAAACTATGAATTTCTAAAGGGATTCACCGAGTCTAGGCCAATTCTTCCGCTTCTATCTTCTGGGAATCTACCCTTATGCCTTCTTTTGATACCACATGTCCCAAAATGCTACGAGTCTAGCCAAAATTCACACTTACTAAAATTTTCATATAGTTGGCGATCCTTGAGGTTTGCGGCTTTATTCTCAAATAAGTGGCATGCTCCTCCTTGATCCAAGAAAGTATATAAGAATGTAAGTCGATGAACACGATAACGAACATATCAAATATTGCTTGAACACCCTTTCATCGGGTCCATGAAAACTGCGGGAGCATTGGTTAGCCCAAAATACGGAGACAACAAATTCATAGTGACCATTTCGTAGTGACCATATCGAGTCTGGCCTTCGGGATGTCACTCTCTCGAACTCTAAGTGATGATACAGGACTTGGGGTCGATCTTGGAGAAGCACTTGCTTTTGCAAGATGGTGAACAAATCATCGATCTGGATAAAGGGTACCTATTCTTAATGACAACCTTGTTCAACTATCGATAGTCAATACACATGCGAAGGGAACCGTCCTTCTTTCAAACAAATAGAACCGGTGCACCTCAGTAGGCCCCTGGCTGGGTCTAATGAAGCCCTTGTCCAACGGATCCGCTTCCATCTGCTCCTTCTATTCCTTTAGCTCAGCTGGAGCCATCTGTAAGGAGGATAATAGGGTGCGTATTTGGCAATAGATAAATGCAAATCAAATTTCCCCTTCTAGAGGAATACCTGGAAAATCCTGGAAACACCTCCGGGTATTCGCAAACCACAAATAATCGGGGTCTCGGACTCCACATCTATAACCTAACTAGGTGGTATATGAACCCCATAGAGATTATCTTCTAGCCTTCGAATAGGAAATAAAGCCCAGCCTCTCGCACCCTAGAACTACCCTTCCACTCCTGCTTGACTCACCGGAAAATGGCTTTCCATGGTATAGATTCTCAATTATTCAGTATAACATGCAAACAACAGTCATACCCAAAATGATATCAAAATCATTCATGGCCAATTTTATTAAGTCTGCGGAGGTAACTTTTTGCAACACGGTGTGGGCACCATCTATACACCCGTCTAGCTACAATGAATCACCAAACGAGTAGAAATTAAAAATGGTTACGACAAGGTCTCGGGACTAACTCAGGATACTAGCAATGTAAGGAGTGTGAAAGAAAGTGTAGCTCCCGGATCTAGCGAGGCATAAATATCAATATGAAAGACTGCAACATACCGGTGACCACGTTTGTAAGTCTACTCCTCGACATGAGGCAAGGTCATAGAATCGATTTTGACGCGGCCGCCTCCCTCACTAGTAGATGCTCCTTGTGGGTAGGCAGTGGGCTCTTCTGTTGTCCTAGTGGTACGTGCTCAAGCCTAATCACCTATGGCATATGGACATGCGTGGGTGCCACAAGAGATCTACCACACCAAATGAGACATCCAAACCGGCAGGCACTCCTCGGTGTGACTCTTCCGCACTTCCCGCAGGGTGGAGAGGTATACTCTAGCAGGGTGCCCCTCTAATCCTTTGAGCATTGAAGCCCTACTCCTCTTTATCACCAGTTCTGTAAATAGGATGATGGCGATAATGGATTGCAGGTCTAGTGACCTCGGCTAAAATTATGGACGGTAGCCACCGGCGGACCTCTAATGTGAAAACCGCAGCGATCTATCCGAGCTCTCTTTGGCTCCCTCTCCTCGTGTGAGCTACCTCCAATCTTACGGGTGTATAACACCCTCTGAGGAAAGTCCATATCTGGTGAAGCATGGTAGTCCTACAGTCCTTGTCTAAATAACCAGCCACACCATGAACAAATCAAACCACTGCCTATGATCTATCACCAACTCTAGGGCATATTTCGACAAGCGAGTGAACTCAAGTGAATACTCCAACCTTTGTAATCTTTCCTTGCTTGAGGTTAAAAAGCTCAAGCTTTGCCCTTAATTCCCCTCATTTCCTAAGGGAAGAATGCATCAGAAAAGCCATGGAACTCATGGCGATAGGGCACGCTACATTGCCTAACGTGCCCTGTTGCTTATACCAAATATGAGCAACCTCCTTTGAATTGATAATAGGCCAAGTCCACACACTCCCCAATTGTCACTCCCATAACCTCAGTGACCTTCAAGATTCCTTCAATGAACTCGTGGATCATGCATCCACCTTTGATCCCATGAGCTGAGGGTTCATCCTCAAGAATCTCTAATTTGAGCCGCCGATTGGCTGAGCGAGTCAAGGCACATGCCAACATCCGAATTGCCGCCGAGAAACTCAACATGGGCGGCTAACTCGGTGCTTGGGGCTCGGAATAGGGTGGGCTTGCTGATGCCATGATCATTGCCATCTCCGTGGCCTTGATCATTTCCATTCCCTCCTTCCGTTCATTCTCCTATGAGCCATTATTACGCAGTGCGAGTCGCGCAATTAGAAGGATGGAAAAGCTTTCATCGCGAGGACATAGAGAACGAGGAATGAAGAGACATTTCCTAAAGGTTTAGTAGCCTCTTCATCGCAAGGTGTGGCACAACTGCACCCATGAAAAATACTCTACCTAATGCGGCTTTCGGACTCCCTAAGACACATCAAACCTATTGCTCTAATACCAAGTTTGTCTCACGGCAGAGACGTACACACCGAGATCGTAGACACGCGGACAAGGGACCCAGAAGTCCCAGGAGTCAACCCACCGCACATACATTCAGCTAACCCTATTCAGATAAGTGGAAAATTAATCATAAAGATATAGCGAAACGTAATCATAACATAGCATCAATAAATACCAAACATTTACAGTTGAATACTACATACTTGTCCAAAAGCCTACATACATAAGATGGTTGATGGGACAACACCCCTAACTAACCATACAAAAATTGAATGTAAACAAAATGAAAGTCTGTAAAATAGCCCTCGGAACATGAGGACTCACCAATAAGGCGAAAATGTAGGCGAGACGATTGAGGATGAGGATGAGCTTGAATCAGGATCTGTCATGAAACAATACAATATAGAAAGTATGCGGTTAGTAAGTAGAATATACTTTTAGTTTGCAAGGTAAGTAAAACGGAAATATAAAAGTAAAGAAGTAAACATCATAAATAGACATAGGAGAAGTTCATCATGCTTACATCAAAATCTTCAAAATAATCATAAGGCTCAAAGTTTCAAATTATTCATAATCATTCATAATCATAATCATAATAAATTTATCAAAACATAACTTGACCCAATAACATAGATAAAACAATGCATAAAACATGATAAACAATGGGAGGACTCGTCATAACCAACACCATCATGGTAGAGCCTTTCATGATGCCCCCCTTCATCTCTACCGCTCAAGTGGCGGCGGCTCTGGCTTGCCGGGCGAGGTCGTGCGCAAGGTGTGATATAACATTTGAGGGGATCATTATTATAACATCATAACATTTACAACCCACGGTGGCATGTAGTTATGAGACATCGGCGTAGTCCTTTAAATGCGAAATTTTCAGTCTTAGACACGGCTCCCAAAAACATGCATATGAAGCGCCATTGTCATTAACATCATGCATAAAAATTCATCTGCTAAGATATAACATTTATCATCATTGATCCCCTTTAAAGCATGCTTAGCCAAGAATCAAGGGCCTTTTTATCGACCAACATCGCCAAATCAATAAATCATGAAATTCGTTTCTTAATCATAAATCATTCTTCATTTATGGGCATTTCCCCATGATTCATCATACTCAATTCTTTCCAAAGCGCTCCATAAACATGGTTAACTTGGATTCATTCATTTCCATAATCAATAAACTTAAAATAATGAATATTTATCATAAACCATAATTTCCATGAACTTTCATAAATTGGAAATTTAGATTTAAAGAGTTAAAACATGAATTAAAGAAAATAACGATTAAAACCTTCCCATCATGCATATTTCCATAAATAAAACTCAATTAAAATATACCTATAAGGAGAAAGTCACATTGTCATGCTTTGGGTAAAACCCATGGAATTTGAGTAGGAGAATTCATGACTATAATTTAAATTGGGCATGGGAGAGGAAGAATTTCACCTATTTTATAACCCTACATACCTGATAATGGATGAACTTAAAGCTCCTTGAACACCCACAAAGAAATTGAAGAAAAATTCAGGAGAAGAAGGCCTTGAATCTCCCACAAATCCCTTTAGAATCCTTGCATGAATGGGCATGAAATAGTGACTTAACTCCTCTTATTACACTCAGAAAATGACCAAAACAATGTAGTTTATGGGCTAAAAACAAGGAAAGGTCGAAAATGCCCTTAAAATAATTTACTTTGAAATACGCGGACCGGACCAATGACCGACCGAGCAGATTAGGTAGGCATACCACGACTCATGGTATCGAAGTCTTCGGTGCCTTCCTCATAACATCTCAAATACCTTCCCATGACTCTATCGGGATGAGTCGTTACTTCAACCCATGGGTCTTTGAATCGGCGGGAGTCGTCAACTCCTTGACCAAACTAACTCCCCCTTCCACTGAGCCTCACCATGACTTGTGGCGGCATCCAAAGTTCGTGGTATCCATCCGTTAGATACCTTTGGAAGCTTCAACCAACAAGAAAACGACTTGAAACAATGGGTCGTTGTCTCTTACCACAGATCGTGGGATGGCCCGTTGCTTCCTCCTCAACCTAGGATTCGGCCCTTCTAATAGTAACAACGGATCTTTGTTCCGGCAGTCGTTACACCATCCGTTGTCACCACTTCTTCCACATTGATCCACATTGTAAATGAGGGCCGTGGTATCCTACCACGAGTCATAGGAGTCGTCCGTTCTATGATATTTTTGCACATTTTATGCACTTTTCAATTTAACTCTCGGGTCTATTCTTAGGCCTTCCGGGGGTATTACAATATGGTAGAGATTTTAGCCACCGACGCAATCATACATGTTCAATCGGGCAAGAATATATGAGTACATGGTCAGAAGGCAATGTTTGAAGTGTTCGGAAGCGACACGAATGCCACCTCATTATGAGGCTTTCAAGATGAAGCCGGCAAGAGGAGAACTTTGGACGTTGTAATTAGTTGGTGGAGCAATAGAGTGTAGCATGAAAGTTTAGCGAGATCCTTGGTATGGTCCACTGAGTCACTCGGATGAAGAATTGTGAGGGACAATAATTAGGTAATAGTGATGTTAAATTAGGTTGCATGGGAGGCAACCCATAAATGTCGTTCCACGATGTTAAATAAGACGCTTGATAGGAGGCAACGCATCCTTTTGACATTTTAAATATTTTTTTGTTTTGTAGAGACGGAGCAGGGCTGTAAGAGGCAAGAACAAGTTGTGACATTGAGCTAAAAAGTGTAAGTATGGGGTGAGATTCCTAGCATGAGATTGGGAGTTAAATTCTAGAAGAAAAATTTTGAGGTGAGGCTACGGGCGCGCTGCGCTAGCCCCCTTTCTCTAGAAGGAAAATAAATTTCTATGTTTGTGGTGAGATAGAGGGTCGACGCGCGAGGGTATCTGGATGAAATTTATTGGTCAATTTGAGTAATATTGACTCAAAAGGCCTTAAAAAATTACATAAAAAGCCCATTCCCCACCTTTTATTTAAAGTCCGCTCATCCTTTTCACTTAAAGTTGAAAAAAACAAAAAGAAAAAAATTCTCTCTCTCTCCCATAGGTAAGCGCTCCCATCTCCTCTACCCTCCATTGTTGTCTTCTCCAACAAGTTGGTGAAGCTCTCCTCTTTGAAAGAGGAGCGCTTCCCGGTTACGCCATTGATTGAAACAATTTTATCTTCTACAACCAAATGAAAAGAAAATAAAATAAGGTTCCTTTGCTTTGAAAAATGAAATTATTCCCCGATCCCCTTCATAAAAAAGGGAGAGACTTATTGATATATTTATTAGATCCGTCGGGTTCCAAACCTTCTAATCCAATATTCTAAAGATAGTAAGTATGACTTGTGTGGTTCTGAGCAACAACTTTCAATCGTTCCCAACACTTAGATTGATTAGAACGTAAGCATGACCAAACTCTTAATCCACTTCCCCTCCGAAGCCTTTGAAGCATCGATATAGAAATCGGTGCTTGTTGATAATTGGCAAAAACCCATAGTCGTTCGACAAGTAGTTAATGCCCTAAGAGAAATCTTCAACTCAAGTAAGTATATTTCTTCTCTCTGTTTGATTTAATGATGAAAGCATTCTCCCACAACCTTTTCCCCCAACATTTAGAACCCGAAATCACCATTGTTGGTTAAAAAACTTGAATTTCATGTTATGGGTTTTATGAGCTTAAAGTCTTAAATTCTTCCATTGTGTATGTTATCTTTGTTCGATAGCTTGATTCTTGGTTGAATATGGTTATTTGAACTTGTAGGGATAATGAGGTAGGTGAATTGGATTCTTGAATATTGGTTGGTAGGTGCACTATTGTGGAGAGAGAAAGTACATGAAGCTTTGAATTCTTGAATGTGATTATTGCTTGAGTTGTAAAATTCTTGATTAATTCATGTTGAATGATAGTAAATTGTTTATTATTGGTTGATTGAATTAAATATTGCTACTCCATTACATTAATTACTTGAATTGTGAATTGGATAAGGAAAGTGAGAGGATGGCCTGAATGAGTTGTTGCTGATTAAAGGTAAGAAAACTGAGGAGGTTGAAAGATGAAAAATTCAGACTTGGTAGTATTGAGTTAGTGAATTAAATTGGATGGTTTATATTGGATGATGATGATGCAGTACCCTATTTAACTAATTCTTACATATACGCTAGCAATTAAGTGTGGGGTGAATTTTTCACCTTCCACACTTAGATAGTTAGCCATTTGGTTCATAAACTTATTTTGTAGAGTTCTTGATTTTTTGCTTGCTAGGTACCATGGCACCAAAGGACAGGTGGTGCTAGTTGAGAAGGGCCGAAGAGGTATATCAAGAAGAAAAACACAAAGCGAATTCTTTGGCTCCCCAAGCATACCCCACAAGGAGATTCGGGTAAAGCACTAGAGCCTCATGGGCTTACTTAGTTTAACACCCGAAAAAGAAGCTAAGTATGCCACAAGGCTTTGGATAGATGAGGGTTGCTTGGCACTTGAGTTCAGGCCCGGAAAAGATGTGAGTTGGGAGGCGGCTATATCTTCAATATCCGGAGAGGTGCAACCGTACTTTAGTGAGGGAATTCTACGCAAACTAAGACACCTCGTTCGGAAGAGTACAAAGGTCAAGATCGGGTGAGGTGGGCAATTGTGATTCATAGCTAAAAGGTTCAATGACTTCTTAGAACACCTACAATAGACCCTTCGGAGTATTTTATCTTGTTGGAGAAGCTGGCCATACGGATATCTACCGGACATTGTGAGGTGAGAAATCATTCGTCCGATAGGTGAGGGATCAAAATGGCACCAATTCCACACTTGTGTTTGCTTATTTGAATAGGGACGCAAAGGTGTGGGTAAAGTTGGTATGTGTTGTCTTTCTCCTGGGACACATTTGATGGTGACTCACAAGCGGATTGTCTTAGTGTACATGTTGATGAAAGAGAATACAGTTAATTTTGGTGTTACGATTCATCACAATATGAGGAGATCACGAGACAATTGTAGATACAAAATATTGTTATAGTAGTCTGTGACCATGTACTTTAGGGAGGTAGGTATCGAGGAGGAGGATGCAAACCTTGTTTTACCTTTGGTAGGAAATTTGGATGGATAGATGATAGACGTCACCAAGGTGAAGGAGATTTCCCCTTTCGTAGGCCCCTCTCTTACTATAGTTGATCGCAAACTGAGATGAGGGATTGGCAAGGTTGTATGATTGAGATATTGGAATTACAAGCGAAGATAGGAGGTTTACCAGCCAGCGCTTTGCAAAGAGATGTCAACTTTATGGCGAGTACCCGCTCCACGGGAGAGTGTTATGCGATGTGCCCGAGTTGGCTCGACTTTTGAGGGCGATTGATGATGATAAGGATACAATCCTTGCGATGGTGATGATGATTTAGACATGAAGGAGGATGATGTTGCTACGGGTGCCATGCGGGATGATGCTTAGCGGCCGGAAGTTTCTTTTCTCTCTCTTTATGATGTGATTGTGTGTGCACTAAGGGCGGTGTACCTTTTTAAGTGTGGGGTGTAGGAAAGTTAGATTCTGTTGTTCTTGAATTGCTATATTTGTAGGTTGTAGCATTATTATGTCATTCTACATGCTTGATAGCTTGATGATTCATAGGTCATGGATTGTAATAGATAGTATGATGATATTGACTTGTAGGCACGGGATGTTTGACTTGTTGTTTGTCTTGGTATGTTGTGTTTGGTTGCTTTATTTTGGCGTAATTTTTGTTTTGTTTTGTTTGAGTCATTGCAGTCATAGAGTAATTACGTTTCCACCTTGATAGATTATTGACAACCGTCTTAAGGAAGGTTCGTCATACTTTTTAGGATTAGTCATAGATGTCCTTCTATACTTGTTGATATTATTGCTTAGAGTATTTGTTATGCTAGAGTAAATAAATGGTCATCTCTTGATTGCATGAGTTAGATTCCATGGGAGATGCACATATCACTTTAATTTGACTCAACATATCCTTAGGACTTAATTATGAATTTAACTTGTCATTCAATATGATTGTGAATCCGTAGTGTAGAAAGCGATTGGAATTCTTGTTGCCATAAGAGGTAACATTGAATTGTTTTGTATCTATATATGTTGCTTTATCTAGAACTTGCCTTAGTGTATGAAGGATAGCTTGTTATTAGGGAGTTGAGAGATGATCAAGGCACTTCTTTAAAGAAGCAATTTTTTTCCTATAGTTGTTTACCTTCTAGTCATTCTCCTTAGGTAACCCCTTTGAGCCAAAAAGCCTTATTCTTTCTTAGCCTCAATAATAGCTTAATCCCTCTTTTGTGAGACCTCGGTCTTATTGATCCAAAGTAGTCTTAGGCACTTTGAGACTTAGTGAAGGTCCACTAAAGTATATTATTAAGGAAAAGAAAGTTATGGTAAGAAGAAAGTGAGAAGAAGGGATGCCCATAAAAATTGTGTTGTCTGCCTACTGCTAGGGAAATAAAAAGGAGAGCTTTTAATTGAAAAATCCTTAGTTATTCTATGATTAGAAAACTAGCAGCCAATTAATGAAAAAATGGGGCATGAAAAGAATAGACAAGGGTGAGTAGAGGAAAGGTGAACAAGTAAGGAAAGAAGTGGAGGACAAGAAAAGAAATGTGAAATATCTTAAAAGTGCATAGGGTGGTAGTCACTATAAAATGAAATATCAATCCTGCTACCGTCCCTTAGCCGACATTACAATAGAAAGTCATGAGATCTTAATCTCTTGAAGAATTAGGTAATCCTTAACGTACATGAAGGAGCAAGTCTATGGTATGTTGCATATGTACATTACATCATTTATGAGTGTGAGTGTTCCTTACTTGTGTGTTCCATGTCTTATGTTGATGAAGTTGAGAGAGGAACATCACTAAAAGTTAAGAGGTACAAGAGGTCTGAGTCGGTGTACTACTTGTTGCATGTGTCGAGACTTGATCATCTTGGCTCTTTGTGTTGAAAAGATGAGTAATTTATAGAGGTTGTGTGTTCTTAATTGTGCTTTGTTGAGAATTGTTGTTTGATGATAAACTACTTTATGTTTGCTCCATGCTAGTTGGTTGAGTATGAGTTGATAGAGGTATAAGTGTGATGGTGAAATATGAGTTTGGGTGTGTTTTAAGGATTGTTCGAACATGAACAATGGTTTAAGTGTGGGAGTGGTGATGTTGGCATATTTTTATGCCCATTTGCCATGTTTCTACCCATATTTGATCATGTTTTGAGTTCATGATCCTTAATTTATGCTAACTTCATGTATGTGTGTGTTTTATGGGCTAACAAATAATTTGAGTTGATTTGAGTAGGAAACTAGGTAAAATAGACTCAAATGATACGGAGAAATGAAGATTTAAGGATCTATGGGTTTTGGTGCTATGGTTGGCGCCCCGCACCAAGTCCCCAAACCGAGGAAAAAAAAAACTCTCGAGGATAGTGCTATGGTTGGCACCGCACCAGGTCCCCACAGCTTTAGAGGAAAAAAATGTCGATGCAGTGCTATGGAGGCTGGGGCGACAAGCGAATGCCTATCGGAGGTAAATTGGAAAATTTTTTAAGTCTATGCCAAGATGGGAGGCGCGAGGCGTGCCGGGCATTCCGAGGAGAAAAATGCTAATTCTAAAGCCAAGTCTTAAAGGAAACGCATCATTTGAAGGCTCATCTATTAATATAAGCCTTGGGTAGACCGTTCGTAGTTTTGACTTCTTGGAGTAGTTTTGGCCTGCTTTGAAGCGTCTTTACTCATTTTTATTCCGTAGTTTATTTATGATAGCTTGTAAGCCGTTTGGAATGAAGACAAGGTTCTACAACTAGGTTTTTTCTTATTTACTTAGTATTTTCACATCATGATGACTAAGTATTTATTTTTCCGCTTGTCTATGAGTGGCTAAACTCATATTCTAGGGTTGTGGCCATGGTGAATGGTTGATTGTTTGACATACTAAATAAACTTAGTTTTGATTCTTCAATTATGTTTTGTTTGTATTTTATGTTAATTTATTATTTATGAGATTGATCACTTTATAAGTAATGCAGTGACTTTCAATTGAACTTGGGAAGGGAATCGTAAGGGTTAAAAATAAATACGGAAAGACGGAAATTCAAAGACCCTTGAACTCATGGTGTAGATTAGAAGTTGTTGTTGAGGATTAGAGATATACCCTTCAACCCTATTTAGTTGAAATAAAAGTACGAAGAATAGTCGTTTCATTGTTCTCCTGTGACCATATGGATATAGGTTTTAAGGTTCATGAAATAGTTCTTTGATGCTAGGGATGCGGCAAGAAATGGGATAGTAACATCAAACTAACAACGCAGGAAAAATCATGCTAGTTTAATTACATCTAGAAAACTCAACATGAAATCAACCAAGTGTCATTTCCCTAGTAAGTCATCATTATCGAAATACAATCAAGCTTGCATTTGTTTTAGTTTATCTTTGTATTTGAAGTTTTAGTAGTTTAATTTTCCAAACCAATCTTAATTTAACTTGTTTTGTAGATTAGTGAAATTAAAGTACAACCTTATAACGATTAAATTGACAAGCCTTTGTGAGCACGATATACAGACTTAACAATCCTATATTACTTGACCCACGTGCGCTTGGGTGACATCAATGGGCGACATTAAAGAAAAAATAAGACAACTGAGACATGGACCTTTAGAGCCACAAATAACCCAAAGCCACTCTCCAAGTCCTCCTTTTTCCCATGTCGTCACAAACATACTCACCACCTAAACCAGGCCGCCCTTATACTACTCCTTTTTATTCCACATTAAACCCATATCTTTTACTCAAAAAACCAAAAAGATGAGACCGAATTTGACATTGCAAAATAGTTACGAGGAAAAGAAAGATGCTCTTACGGTAAAGAAGTCCAAACAAAGGAAAGAGAGGTTAGAAAGTTCTAAATAGTCGAGATCGAAAACTTGATGATCTCGAGATCAAGTTCGGACCTCTATTGCTTGGAACAAGATGATAAACAGGATACAATCTTGAAGAGACAATAGATAGAGATCCTATTGAAGAAGCTGATTCGAAGTCAAGTGAGAATCTCTCACTAGGCACACTCCAGGAAGACAATCCCGCGTATACATTAACTGACCAAGAGAACCAAAAAATTTCTAAAGTTGATGATTATGCGGACGGGATGATAGATGACCTAATTAGGAAGAATACCATACCAGCCAATACCACCTAGGTTTCATACTTTCACTCTCGATGATGTCAAGGTCTCAAAATGGCCCCAAAGGATCCAAGACTTCCTTACTTGTATGGTGAAGAAACACTTGGTAGAGCAGAAAAATATCTAACCGGTCGGGATTCACATCAAGGTTCTCACATCCTTAGAGATTGGTGGACCTCATTAGGGATACATGATAATAATACTTTATCATGTCCCGGGACTTTTCTTTCAACATAAGAATTCATGAATTTTCATGGAGATATAGGCCCAAAAGGTAAGAAAAGCTGCAGAGAATAATTCTTCGAGATGAAATGTGTATCATTCGGCAGAGATGTCATCGATATTCATTTCTAGTGGATGGAAAAAACATACATTGAACTAGGTGGAAGACGCCGAGTTTGAAGAAAGCCTTCATTTCATCATGGCAATGATGTTAGAAGGATGAACCATGACGGTTGTCAAGGAAAAGTTCTAGTAAATAACAATCCCCCAAATCGGCTATCTCGGGCATGCGGTTTTTGGTAGAAGATATTTATACAAAGAGATCTATTTTGAAGAAGATCTTGCACAACAATCCAACCCTTGATAAAGCTTGCGACAAAAAGCCCGAGCCTAGCCACGGAGTCAAGTTCTTGCCATGCCCCATAAGGCAAAGCAAATTCAAGAGATACCAGTAGTTCAAATGGACAAAGCCTATTGGCGGAAGATCCAAATTCACCCGGTGAACAACAAAATAGTTCGGGAGAAAGCATGTAGGTAGGTTCGAGAATAGAAGTAGATACTTTATACGCTGCAAGATTTGACACTTTGCAAAGAACTATCCTCAAGCTAGAAGATCGATCCAACTTCTTGCTTAGATAGAAGTATGCGATGTCAAGGACAATGATCTTGAATCGGTTCTTTCAATAGAAGATATGAACCATCATAGGAAACTCTTTTCTCCATGGATGTATATGAAGAACATGGACATGAGTTACTAGGATCTCGGAAGTTGAAAAAAGAAGTGTGCTTGTATCAATATTTCTCAAGTCGAACTACACGTTTATCCATCAAATAGGATAAGCCGATATAGGTTATTGCCTTTATGGATGCGTGCGGCATCATCCTTTGATGAATCTCCACGAGTCTTTAGATGATCAATGAATTTCCTATTTCAAGAACTTAAACATTGCATCAAATTGAATCCTCACCAACACAGTAATCATAAAACATCCAATCACAATTGAGTTCTTCCTAGGATTAAAGTTTAGAACAAAGATGTTCAAATCAGATGTCCTAGGAAAGGATCTCATAATTGGGTTAGGCATCTATAGACAACTCAAGGATTGACTCCACCTTTGGAGCATATGAATAGCATTCAAGAAGCCGAGTTCAAGCCATATTCAAGGTGTCACACCAATTCCAGGTTAATGAGGACAAGTAGATCAAGGAGATCGAAAGTTATTTGACTTTCATGTCTTTGAATCCACAATGAGTTTATTAATAAGTGCAAAAAAAAATACATTATGGTGAATGAAAAGTTTTTCAACAAGCTCTATTCAAGAATGAAAACATCAATACCTAGGCAATCCACTCTGGCATGAACCCGAGCACCTTCATCTTGAAAAGAGAGGTGTCTTGAACTCATGGGTTGGACTAATTGAACCATCAAATTCTCAATGGGCATGCGAAGCTTTCTAAGTCAACAAAGTGAAGCGGACAAGAGGTAAATCAAATTAGTCATAAACTACCAATCTCTCAACCACTTCCTACAAGATAATAAATTCCCTATTTCAAATAGGCTCACCCTATTATACACTTAGAAAAAGCTAGATATTTTCCATGTTTGATCTTAAATCGATTTTGGCAATTGGGGATACATCATGAGGAATGACCAAAAATAAGATTTTGCATTCCTGAACAACACTTCCAATGGAAAGTAATGTCATTGATAACGCTCAAACTCACACCTCCTCTTTGAAGTATGAAGCGACCATTGTCAATAAAGAACTAAACTAGAGGTTAGGGTCGATCCCATATGAAATATGGTAAGAATTAGACTAATGCCGGTAAGTGGTGGTTTGGTTAGTTACTACAATTTGGGGATTTCAAGAAAATAATAATAATTAAAGAAATGATTAAAATTATTATTTAAATCAAGATCGAAGAATAACTAGGGTTTGTGTTCCCCATGGATTCATAAACGCCGGTACACACACGTGATTAACACCAATGCTTACTTGTATAAGTGATAACTAGGGTTCATCCAAATGAGCTAGTTCATCCTATTGGATGACTATACTCATTCAGGTCGGAGTCTCATGGCGATTTCAAACTATTTGTTATCGATTTGTTCCAAATTTAACTATCTGTGACCATAACTCCAAGTTAATACAGTCATAGATCAAGGCTTTGTTGTAATTCTCTTTTCTAATCTCTACCTCTCTAGGCTCATGCAAGTAAAGGAAGTTCGAGCAAGTCCTAATATTGTACACCGTTAAGAAACATTTAAGCATGAAGAGAATACAGAAATACAAAGAGTTTTTCATTGGTTTTGAATCTCTTTGTGTATCCACAAACGACAATCACGATTCTTCCCACAACCTAGCTATGGATGTTTTTAGCCTCTCATAGTTGTAAGGTTGCTTGATATGCATTCATAATTAAACACGTAATTCAACACTTACAATCATAGATGAGATAAAAGATTTTGTATTATATCCAAAATAAGTCACAGAACAATTCACAAGATCAAGGAAAAATCAAGAAAAAGGTTGATCACAAGTCAATCAACTCAATTCGATGTTTTCCCTCAAAATCTCTCTGACTATCTCAGATTGCGTCTAACAATTCTTCCAACATTCTCTAATGAAAATAAAACACAAAAAGTATTTATATAGACATAAGAATCCTTTTCCTAAGCTAATAGGGTAAATTTCCATAAGCGTCGTTGCACAGGCCATGATTGATCATACGACTGTAGCAAGATTATGTGATGCATTTTGCTATATGTAAGTCCTTGGCTTCTTTGAAATTTGGCTAAGTGTTGGGCAGGAATGCGACTCGCCCATGCATCGTACGACTCGTGAGTTGCTTCACGGCTTGACTTTGAGAACTTTGAATTTTGAAGTTTGTCACGAGTGTAATAGTGCAGTCGTACCTCTCGCCATGACTCTCCTTTAGTCTATCTGTACCAGGACTCTGCCTTTGTGAAATTTTCTCTTAATATTTCCATGACTCGTGTTACGGCTCATACCGGTGTTGTACGGCTCATGCGAGAGTCGTAGGTTTGCTCTCTTCACAATCCAGCCATCGAAACTTTTCACGGTTCTCGATGCGGCTCGTACCATCATCATACGACTTATGCGAGAGCGCTGACTTTAGCTCATTTTCTTCATTTCAGCTTCTTTTGCACACATTCTTGCTCCAACACTTATATTGTCCTATAATCAAAGTAAATGTGCCTTATATCCATATAAACACAACTAAGTTCATGTTATTTTCTTAGTTTTGAGTATTAGCTGCTTGTAAACTCACCACACATGTCGGTCATTTGGGCTAAAGCGGCACCATCTATGTGTCCAAAAGACATGATCAAAATCTTCAGCCTATCCTCCACATCTCACTAGTGTACATCGACGATATCACGCTGTTCGGTGATACTTCGGAGGAACACACCTCACCTAACCGTCATATTCATGATATAGTAAGGAAAAATGGAGTCATCCTCTCCATAAAGAAAATGGTCCTTGTGAAGAAGGAGATAGATTTCTTAGGGATGCATTTCAGCAATGGAGAGTACAATCTAGGTCCACACATAATTCAAGAACTACTCAAAGTTTCGGACACCAAGCACAACACAAAGCAACACCAATAATTTCTAGGAGTGATAATATTGTCACAACCCGAATGGAGGCCCGAATCGAGTACGGGACAAGGAGCCCAAGAGTCTCCAAGTTGACCCGTGGCATGAACATATATCTAACTTAATTACTAAAACTGAAGATTCAACATAATAATCTTAGCGAGTAAAATAAACATAACATCGAGAATACACAATCGGAAAGTGAATACATCTTTTTGTTTGAGAAGCCTCTAAATGATGAGTTTATGGGACAAGGTCCCAACTAGCTAGAATAAGCTAAAGCGAAAATACATAGAAGTACGAATAAGCATGGTCCTCGGGAGATGAGGACTCACCAACAAGTGAAGATGCTAACTCGAGGCTATCTATGAACGGGTGAGTACGAGTGTAGGGTCATGTATCATGAAATCATAAAACATAGAGTATGCGGTCACTACGTGGAATGTGCCGAGTATACAAGGGAAAGTAAAATCGCATAGATTGGTAAAATCATTTAAAGACATGCATAATGTAAAACATAAAAAATAAGAATGCGAGTAGGGATTGCATGCATTCTTTTCGAAATCATGATCACATCATAACATAACATAACATCATAAATTTGAATCGATTGACTCAAAGTTGAAATCGATAGTCATGAGTAAGCTGAACATTGGTCATTCTCCTTTAAGACATATATAGATGTATAAATCACCGAGAATGATGAACATAAGAGTAGGGATTGCATGCATTCTTTACGAAATCATAGTCCATCATAACATAACATAACATCATAAATTTGGTCCGATTGACTCAAAGTTGAAATCGATAGTCATGAGTAAAGGCGAACATTGAGTCAGACCTCCTTTAGAACATATATAGATGTATAAATCTCACGAATGATGAACATGCGTAATTGAAATCATGAGGAGCGATGGAATACTCATCTTTTAGCAGGCATACCACATTAGAGCTTACGTGGTCCCAGCTATCACACTCAAGTGGAAAGAGTAGTCTCTGTGCGGAAGGGCTAGGAACAATGCCATGATATTGATATCAAGCTCATGGCCCACGATAGGGCAGGGAATAGCTCACAAGGTAGGTCAGTAGCCTTATATAAGTATAAACCTACGTTGGTGCGTAAATCGAGGCATAGGATGATCGACCCTTAGCCTAATTGATCTTTGAACACTACTCCCAAAACATGCATAAACTCCCATTGTCTTTCAATGAAGCTTACCATTGTCAATTGACGAAGCTCAATAATCAATACATCTCAAATATAAAGTCATGCATATGAGAAGCATTAACTCAAAACATACCACAAGGCTGTGAAAGATAGTTGGGAGTCTTCGCTCCAAAACCATGTATTAGCTTAATTTGGGAAAATTATAAATCATACTTGAACATGTGGGTATTGCCAAATACCTTAACATGATTGAAACTACTCAATTCATATTAAAAAATGTTATAAACATGGGTATCTTGAAAACATGCCTTTCATCATAATATCTCATCATAATCATACATTCATCACAAATCTCATCTTTCATGAACTTTCCATAATTGGGCATTTTGATTTAATAAACTTAGAGCATGATTTTTCATTGAAAATAACATAAAAATTTCCCATGAATCATAATTCAATAGTATATACATATTTAAATCATACCCATGTAGAGAATTAAAAAATTTCATGGCATTGGGTTAAAACCCCATAGATTTGACATGGGAAATTCATGATTTAAAGAGGGATTGAGCATGGGTGTGACGGATTCACCCATTCATAACCCTACATATCGGGAAGATCACTACATATCTGTGGAAGATCAAATTTCACCACTCCTTGGAAGCCCAATGGAAAATTGAAGAATACTTGAAGAAGAACAAGCTCTATCACCTCCCTAATTTTCTAACTTCGCATGCATAGATATGAACGAGCCTAGGATAGGTTTTATCCTCATAAAACACTGCATTTTGAGCTTTGAACGATGTTTTTTAGGACCCTAGGACTTAGGAATGATGAAAATTCCCTTTATGATATTCCTGAAATTTCTGCACGGGTGGTGACAACGACCATCCCAACAAATCGTTCTTAGATACCATGACTCGTGGTATCCATCCGTTTTGTCCACTGCCTAACTTCATATTCTCAGGTTCAATCCCATTTCTTATTAGGATGAGTTGTTACTTCATACAATAGTCTTTTATGTCATTCGTTGTTTCCCCTTGACGACCTGCACCAAGTTTTCCCACGAGCCACACCACGACTCGTTCTTCCTTCCAACGAGTCACGGCTTCCTTCTGTTACCTCGACTGGAGGTTTTTAATACTCCTTCCCATGAATGCTCACCACGACCCATTGCTCCTCACAATGGGTCGTCCAATGACCCATTACTTCCAACTACCACATGGCCAGGCCTCACCACGGATGCTTCCCACGGGTCGTTGGTTGAACCAACGATCCATTAGGTGACCCATTCTGTGCAATTTTTCCCAGATTCTACCAACTTCCATTTTTAAATTTCCGGATCTAATCTTAGGCACTTTAGGGGTATTACAATATCTTCCCCTTGGGAACATCGTCCTCGAATGTGGGAAAACATACAAAAAATAGATAAATGCAATCATTACACTCAAATACTGATCATTTAAGCCGAGAACTGACGGAATGACTATCTCTGATTCAAACTACATAACTGAACCGAATTCATGAATCACACAGACATCCATATACATCAAAAAATTTGGGCACATGAACTGGGAATGAAAAGTAAAAAGAGTCTTAGAGCAAACACTAATACCTCAAGCTGGAACTAAGCCGGTAGAGAATAAATGTGGGTATCTAGCCTTCATGTCTGCTTCGTCTTCCCACGTATCTCCTTCAACATGCTGATTCCTCCATAGAAATTTAACTAAAACTACTTCCTTGTTTCTTAACCTTCGAACATGATAGTCCATTATTTCCACCAGAATCTCCTCATAACTAAGGTTGTCCTTCACATCAACACTGTCCACCGGGACAACTAGAGCTGGATCACCCAAACACTTCTTTAAGAGAGTCACATGGAAAATAAGACGCACATAAGCTAATTCTGAGGGCAACTCCAATTCATATGCTACCTTGCCAACCCATTTTACAATCTGGTAAGGGCAATATAACGAGGGTTGAGTTTTCCTTTCTTTTCAAATCGCATCATTCCCTTCATGGGAGATACCTTCATAAATACCCAATCACCCACCTCGAATTCTAATTCCCTCCTTCCCACATCGACATAGGACTTTTGGAGACTTTGAGTTCTTTACAACCTGTCCCGTATTAGCTGAACCTTCTCTATAGCCTCATGGACCGTATCTGGTCCTATCATCACAACTTCACCAACTTCGGACCAACCAATGGGCGATCTAAATCTCCGCCCATAGAGAGCCTCAAACAGAGCCATTTGAATACTAGAATAATAATTGTTATTGTATGCAAACTCGATAAGTGACAAATGATCATCCCAACTACCCTTGAAGTCAACACGCATGCTCTCAACATGTCTTTGAGAGTTTGAATTGTTCTCTCCGCTTGGCCATCCGTTTGCGAGTGAAATGTTGTGTTGAGCTTAACCTGAGTACCAAGTCCTTTTTGGAACGGTCTCCAAAATTAAGAAGTAAATTGGGTACCTCTGTCTGATATGATGGAAAAGGGCACTCCATGCAATCGAACTAGCTCCCAGATATATAGTTTGGCATAGTCCTCCACCGAATCGGTGTTTTTGACCAATAGAAAATGAACGGCCTTGGTCAACCTGTCTACCACAACCCAAATGGAATCATAATATTGATGAGTACGAGGTAAACCTGTGATGAAGTCCATATTCATTTCTTCCCACTTCCAAGTAGGAGTACTGATATCCTAAAGAACACCTCCCGGTCTCTGGTGTTCCACATTTACTTGCTAATTGTTTGGGACTTAGCTACAAATTCGGCTATGTCCTTCTTCATGCCATTCCACCAATAGACTTCATGTAAGTCACGATACATCTTGGTGGCACCTGGAGGGATAGAATACCTAGTTCCAGGAACCTCGTGCAACATCCGGTTCCTCAAATCATCAACATCCAAAACACATAAGCGACCCTAGTACCAGAGCACACCATCTCCCCCTTTGGAGAAGACCTCTACCTTATAATTATGAATGACTTCCTTTAACTTTACCAAAATCAAGTCCTCATCTTGCCTAGCTTTTACATCAGTCACCAAAGACCATTTTGATCCGTTCTGAACAATAACATCGCTATCGGTCAAGTCAACCAACCGAACTCCCAACCTTATGAGTCGGTGCACATCCTTCACCAGCTCCTTCTTTCCCTTATCCACATGGGACACACTCTCCATAGAGAGTCTACTAAGTGCGTCTACCACTACATTGGCCTTACCCGAATGGTAAAGGACACTCATATCATAGACCTTGAGTAGCTCCAACCCCTCCTTTGCCAAAGATTGAGATCCTTTTGGGTAAACACATATTGTAAAATCTTATGGTCTGTAAACACATCCACGTGGACCCCATACAAATAATGTCGCTATATCTTCAAGGCGAATACCACCGCGGCTAACCCAAGATCATGGGTCAGGTAATTCTTCTCATTAACCTTTACCTGTCTGGAGGCATATGCTATAACTTTTCTGTGCTGCATCAGTACATACCCAAGTCCGATCTTGTCTAATCCTTAAAGCATCACAATACACCACGAACCTATCGATACCCTCAGGTAGGGTCAACACCAGTGCTAAGGTAAGTCGAGCCGTCAACTCTTGAAAGCTCCTCTCACAAACCTCCAACCATTGGAATTTCACCTTTTTCTGGGTCAGTTTGGTCTAAGGTGATTTAATCAATGAGATACCTTCCACGAATCTTCGATAATAGCCAGCTAAACCCAAGAAGCTCCGAATATCCAAAGGATTCATAAGTCTTGGCCAATTCTTCACTGCTTCTATTTTTTTGAGAATCCACTTTTATGCCCTCACTTGATAAATCATGGCCCAAAAACTCCACTGAGTTCAATCAAAACTCACACTTACTGAATTTGGCATACAATTGGCGATCCTTGAGAGTCTGTAGCACCACCCTCAAATGAGCGACATGCTCCTCCTCGCTTCGAGAGTATATCAAGATTCGTCAATAAACACAATCATAAACATATATAAGTATGGCTTGAACACCCTGTTCATCAAGTTCGTAAAATCTACAGGAGAATTCGTTAGTCCAAAAGACATAACTACAAACTCATAATGATCATATTGCGTCCTGAAGGTTGTCATAGGGATATTTCTCTCCCGAAGTCTGAGTTGATGGTACCCGGATCTGAGATATATCTTCGAAAAGCACTTGGAACCCTGAAGTTGGTCAAATAAATCATCAATCCTAGGTAGAGGATACCTGTTCTTGACGGTGACTTTGTTCAATTGTCGAGAGTCAATAAAAATACGAAGAGAACCATCCTTCTTTCGGACAAAGAGAATTGGTACACCCCATGGGGACTTTCTCGGTCTAATGAAACTCTTATCTAATAGGTCCTTCAATAGCTCCTTCAATTCCTTTGGCTCGGCTGGGGCCATTCTGTAGGGAGGAATAGATATAGGCTGCGTATCGGGAAAAAGTTTAATACCAAAGTCAATCTCCCTCTCGGGAGGGATTCCCAGTTGATCTTAGGCATAATTACCTACCCAAGTGCTATGTTATGACTTAATTTAGTCATGTTTGTCTAATTATACACTTACATTCATATGTGATTTTATGTAAATTTGGGTATGCACTAACCAACATGATTAGTCCTTGCTTTGTAGGTGTAAAATGCATATGAGGGACTAAATAATGATGGCTGAAGTGAAGGAATGGAATTGGAAGTGATTTGCAAAATATGGCAAGAAAACATGCCATTGTAAGGCTGGTCGCGCCAGGCAGCGTGCCACGCTGTGCGTGTTCCGTGCCCAGCGCCGTGCCACGCCAAGGCCATGCGCGCGAGATGCTTCACTCCAACGCGCCTGCGCGCCAGCGACTGTGCCACGCCAGGCACTGCTGCACGTTACAAGTCGTGTCACGCTGGCCATCGCGCAGTAGCAGTGTCGTGTCGCGCCGGCAGTCGTGCCATGCCTCGGCCAAGCTACATCCAAGTGAAAATTCAAGTGAGCCTCCATATTACCTCCGTGGCACAGAGGAAAATTGGTGTGTTCATATCCATGCCACGGAGCCATTCCATGACAGGCCAAAAATTGCAAATTCCTTGTTTACTATAAATTAAACCCTTAGCTTCTAAAATCATTGGTCAAGAAATATTTTTTGAAAACCGTAGAGGAGCGAAGGGAGAAGTGAAGAACTCACCTAGGGTTCACTAATTTTGCATTCTCTTTTATCTATTCTTGTAAGTACACTACTTTAACGATGCTTTTAAGTTATTGTATGAACATGAGTGGCTAAAACCCTTCCTCTATGTTTGAGGCCACGTGATATGATTGTAATGCATGAATTCGTTTTGCTTTGAGTTGTTAATTGTTGTTTTGTCTTACATTCTTGATTATGGTTGTTTTTATGCTTGATCACCATAAAAACATACATGTTAATCTAGGTAAAAGCTTG